>CM069908.1:142112347-142324139 GCA_036172215.1 Camellia granthamiana | reverse complement strand
TCACACTTAATTGAAAAGTGACATAAAAAATAAATATTATCACACTCAATCAAGTTAAGTGTGATTAAAATATCAATCTAATTTTTTTTATCACACTTCCAATAAAAGTGAGATCTTTTTTTTTTTTGGTCAAAGTGTGATCTTTAACTCTTTTTGTAGTAGTGAGAAGAGAACGGAGCTTTCAATAATTCCCAAGAGCAAAGACCTTCCGAAGGACTGAAGCAAAGAAATTCTTGAACAACTTGGAAGCAAACTCGAAAAATTGACTATGACCAAGCTTGCTCAATTCCTGATTATCCAATGTGAACTTTACTTCCGAAGGAATACTGGATTTCTAGCTCGGTGTGTTGGCCAACAAGAAGCAAGCTTCCGACTATAACAGATTCATGAAAAGTCCTGCGGGGACGGGGATATTAGTCTGTACAGAAGGATTCAGAGGTAAGGCTATTATTGGCCCGAGATGGAGAAGGCCTCGAATCAACTACAGAAAGAATGCCCCAAATGTCAATCATACATTCAGGAGGATGAAGGTTGCTTTAAAATTGACACCCCTGACTGGAGACAAGTCTACATTGACTATCTCAAGAAGGGGACACTACTTGAGAGCCCGAGGGACATTGCACACCTCAAGAGGAGAGCGAGGCGGTACTTTCTTGATCAAAATCAGCTTTACAGAAGAAGCATTGAGGGCACTCCCCTAAGGTGTCTCTCAAATGAGGAGTCAGATTTAGTCCTCGGAAGAGCCCACGAAATTGAGCATCAAGGAGGGGGCTCGGCTGTTTGAGCAACTTATACACCTTGGGTATTATTGGCCGACCATGGAGTCAGATGCGTCCTATCATGTGAAGAGGTGCCAGACTTGTAACAACCCACATTTCATGTCTTAGTCATGCTTGCATGCAGTATGTGAATTGCCATGTTAAGATTTGCTATCATGAATTGTGCCTTGTTTCGCATGTATTTGATTTGCCTAAGTGTATATGTATGCTTTGTTCCTCCCTTGTATTGCTAAGCCTAAGTTATGTTAAGCCTAAGTCATGCCAAGTCTAAGTTATGTGAAGCCTAGGTTGATCCAAGCCGAGGTCATCTTAAGCCTTTAACTGTTTTGGAATCCCTTTGTTGACCTCCACCTTTGTCCTGGCATAATGGCCGAGATGATTATCAGCTGGGCCGAGGTGTGTATCGCCGAGGCCGAGGTGTGTATTATCTGGGCCGAGATGTTATCTTGAACCCAAGTGATCTTGTCCTGGAAGAGGTATGACCTAGACCGAGGTGTGGCACATCTGGGCCGAGGTGTGGCACAGTTCAGTCAAGTGTTGTCCTTCCTAGCCGGGATCATTGTCATCTTAGTTGCCGAGGCTCTGTCCTTCCAAGCCGATGTCATTGTTATCTTACTGCCGAAGTGTTGTTCTTAGCTGAGGTCATTGCCCTTTGCTAGCCGATGTCTTGTCCTTGCCGATGTCATCACTTGCCGGGGTGTTTACTGTGAAGCTTGTTAGATACGTTTTGTCAGGGACTTGTCTTGTCAATCAGTCACCTTTTGAAGAGAACCAACCCGGTAGTGCCACGTGGCCGAGCTGAGTGTTAAATCAGCCGTTAGAGAGAGAAAACTATCATTTGTTGTGTTTTGTTCTAAGGAAGAAGAGAGAGAAGCTCTAGGAAGAGGGAGAGGAGTCCTAGAGAGAGAGTAGAGATCCAAGCTTGATTCCGAGAGATCCAACCGTTAGATTCGTGTTCTAAGGTTAGATTCTTGATCAATGTATGATGTTCTTGATGTTTATGTTATCGCATTGCATGATTGAACATGATTTGTAAGCCATGCATTGTTTTGAAGTTCGGTTTTAGAAAGAGAAAATGATATTCAAGTGTTCTTCAAGAAAAGTCATGTTTTGATCCGAAAGCTCATGCCAAGATTTATGTTTTCATGTTTGTTTTCATATGATCTTCAAGTATGGGTACCCAGATCCATGTTTTCGAACTCATGGCATGAAAACCCAGATTTTGTATGAACAAGTTATGATTTTTAGCATTTATGTTCTTCATGTTCATGTTCATGTTCTTCATGTTCTTCACGGGTGGAAACCCAGATTTCCAGACTTCACTTCCCAAGTGTAGTCGCCGAGATCATTCTCACCTAGACCTCACATTTAGGCCAAGCATCGTATCTCACCTTGGCCTACCTTGCATGATCACTTGCACCTTTGGTTTGTCTTGTATGAACCTCGGCATGCAGTTGCACGCCGAAGCCGTGGCAACCACACCTCGGCTAGGAGGTGTGGGACCTCGGCAAAGGCCTGGTTGGTACCCAGCATGTCCCCTTGACATGTAAAACAGTGTTTTGACTCCCAGCATGTTTTCCGAGACCATTTGCATGCATGTAAGACTTGTTCTGAGAAGTATGTTCAGTAGACTTGTTATGTGTTTGTAGGACTTGGACCTTTGCTGTGAATCCGACGTCCCAAGAACTAAGTGAGTGGTATTCTTAATAAAGTTATGTTGCAAATGTTTGATAAGCTTTGTTTTGCCTTGTTTTGAAAAGTATTTGTTAAGCATGAATGATTACTCGTATTTTCATGTATTAAGAATAAGTTTTGATTGCTAAGTATGAGTTTTGTTTTGGAGTCCGTACGTGCCAGGGGACTTTAAGCATAAGTGGCACAAGTCCGTACGTGCTAGGGGACTTAAAGCATTGGTAGCACAACCTTTTGGAGTCCGTACGTGCCAGGGGACTTTAAGCATAAGTGGCACAAGTCCGTACGTGCTAGGGGACTTAAAGCATTGGTAGCACAACCTTTTGGAGTCCTCCCGTGCTAGGGGACTTAAAGCCTAAGTAGCATAGTCCTTTCGTGCTAGGGGACTTTAAGCCTAAGTAGCACCTTTGTTTTGCCACCGACGGTCTATGAACGGGTGGGTATGTTTTGTTATAAGTTAAGCCAAGTTATGTTTTGTATGCTAAGTATAAGTTTTGTTTCGGATGGCATTCTTGGAACCGTCCTTTCGTGTTAGGGGACGTTAAGCCCAAGTAACACCGTCCTTTCGTGTTAGGGGACGTTAAGCCCAAGTAACACCGTCCTTTCGTGTTAGGGGACGTTAAGCCTAAGTAACACCGTCCTTTCGTGTTAGGGGACGTTAAGCCTAAGTAGCACTCTAAGTATGTTTGATGCAAGCTATGCTAAGTTCATGTTCTGATGCGAGTTATGTTAAGTGCATGTTTTACAAGTTAAGCCAAGTACATGTTTTGACACAAGTATGCTAAGTATATGTTTTGATGCAAGCTAAGTTATACGGAAGGTTTTGAACAAGCTATGCTATAAGTATGTTTTGAAACGACTATGATATGTATGTACTGTTTTAACACGAACCTCGGGATCATTCATTAACCCCTTTATTACTTGTACCATTCACTGGGTTTCAATACTCACCCTCTCTATATATATGTAGGTTCCAAGCAAGAAGTCGGCTACGCCGAGATGTGTTTTGTGCCGATGTTTTGTATGCATGTTAGGTCGGCATCAAGGATGTCGGCAACTATGAAGATTATGTTTTAACCTTGCACCTCCGGTATTATAATTATGCCGGCATTTTGTGTTTAGGTCGGCAACCTTGTGTTTATGTCGGCAGTGTTGTAGATCTTGTTTCTGGACTTGTATTCGTTATGCATTGTATATGTCGGCTGTGAAGCCCTTTTGTTAAGATGTCATGTATAATTTAATTTGCTCATATCCAATTGTAAAGTTATGTAATGATGTATGCCATTTCATTTAACTTATGCACAGCTCTTATGGACCACTTGTATTTGGTTATTGCTTCCGCTCTTGTTAGCCCCATAGATTATACTCTGATTGTGTGTGATTTTTTGAAAGATGGCCTTCGGTAACCACGGGTTACTGGCCATCACGGCACCATCCTACTAGGGGCGGGTTGGGGTCGTGACAAGACTTGTCAGAAATATGAAAATTTGATCCATGCACTAGCCGTAGACCTGCAAATCATCCGAACGCCATGGCCATTTCATATATGGGCTTTTGACTTGATAGGGCCTATCTCTACACCTTCCAAAGGATACAAGTGGATCCTTGTAGCTACGGAATTGAGCACAAAGCGGGTCGAAGCAATCCCTCTGAAGCATGCTACTGGACCTGCAGTCGCGAGCTTTATCAAAGAAAATATCATTTGCTGGTTTGGAGTACCGAACACCATCATTTCGGACAATGGCACACCCTTTATAAACAAATATGTGAAGAGCCTCCTAGAGACTTACCAAGTGAAGCATCACAAATCCACACCCTACTATCCAAAAGGAAACGGGCAAGCGAAGGCCACAAACAAGACACTGATAAGGATTCTGAGCAAGATGATGGATGAATTTGGTGGGACCTGGTCCAAACAGTTGATAATAGCCCTATAGGCATATCGCACCTCAAAGAGAAAGCCAACTCAAGAAACTCCTTACTCCCTTGTGTATGGGTCCAAGGCAGTGTTACCTATAGAGTTGGAAACATCATCTGCTCGGATGGCTCTCGCCTCGAGGATGGTGTTGGAGCCTTGAACCACCAGGTTGAAGGCATTAAAGGAAAAGCACGACAGAACCACAAAAGTCATGGAAAGGTATCATGAGTCCATCGCCCAAGCCTATAATCAAACTGTGGTGCCAAGAAAATTCGAAGAAGGTGATCTAGTATGGAAGATCGTAGACCCAATCATGCGAGGACAACCCCTGCCTAAGTTTTATCCGAAATGGGAAGGGCCCTACATGGTAGTTCAAGGAAGCTCAAGCGGGTACTATAGGCTTGTAGGGGTTGAAGATGGATTCCGAACTAGCCCACTTAATGCAAAGTTTATCAAGCATTATTACCCATAGATAGACTCATCTATTTTGAAACTCATTTTCATTTTCTTGCTTTGTCTAAAAGTTGTATTTCCCTTATGTTATAAAGAAGCTGGTTTCCTTTATGGTGTATGTCTGTTCCATCATTTGTGGTGAATATATTATACTTTTGTCAAGAAAGTTAAAGAATTAATGAAAATATTTTAGCTTTTATGAACATGTGCATGTGATTGTTCTTTCCATTGTATCATTCGAAATATTAAGTAGAATGAGAAAATAGTGCGAAAATCTCCAAACAACAAAGATTTTGTCATTTCATTACATTGTCCTAGATAAAACATTTTTATCGAAAGGGGCAATAAAGTAATAAAAAAAAAACTCAATCTCTCCTAAAAACACCCTCGAAGAAGCTTCTTGTCACATTTACATCCTGAGGACAAATAGCAGAGTGTGCCTCTAAAGTCTCCAAGGCCTGAGCATAGCCCAACTCAAGTTCATGAAGAGTTGCCTTTGTCTCATCTATAGAGGTCCGATAAGAGGTGAGCACAGACAAAACTTTTACTCGTCAACTGGCGTTCGAGGCTATATCCAGGCGCTTCCAAAACCAAGATAGATCCACTTGATGACGCTCCATGTTAGAGATCCCCTGATATGCTGTCTTGACCACTTTCTCGTTAAGGTCACATAGTCGTTGCCTATCCAAGCTATACAAGATAGTGGCAAAAGACTCAAGTAGAGCAGTCTAAATGAGCGAACATTGGCAAGCAAAGGAAGCAAAGTTCTCAGGGTAACTCGAATGCACAAGCTGTAGAATCGACGCAAACTCAGGAGCTACCCAATAGTGGAGAAATGGTACTTAGCCAGAAGCCGGAGAAGGAACTGGGGTCAAAAAGGTAGTTTCAGGAACCTTCCCAATTTCTATCGAGTTAGATGAACCACCCAGAGGGATAACTTCCGAGATAAGTCCTAAGCCTGAGAATATGGGCTGATGAGGGGAAAGGCCAAAAACATCACTATCAAAGTGGAAATCACTGAGATTTAGATCCAAAACATTCAAAGGCACTTGCGATGAAGAGCCTCTAACAGTCGTTTCAAAGGCAGGTGTGTCCCCTCGAGAAGGAGAGCCATGAGGAGTCACAAAGAGAGTTGGAGCAGAGTCCGAGGCAGGTGAAGGCAGCACCTTGGTAGCGGCTAACACTGAAGAAAAGATAAGGAAGCCTTATTAGGGGCAGGAAGCAGTAATGCCATTTGAGTAAAGAGTTCTCACAAATAGAAGTACATGACAAACTTCAGAAAGCAAGATTACCTGAGGAAGAATCATTATACAAAGCTGGGGCAACTGAAGGGCTCCTAGAATCAACAAAGTCACTTGGTCATACAAGGGGCACTTGATCGATCTCAATGTCTAATGAAGCCAGAACAGTAACAATCATTCCTGAAGAAGGAAGAAAGGCCGGAGGATGAGAATCACCATAAGTGCCAGAGCAAGTCTCAGAGACTACTAGTACATCCACCTCCACACTATTTCCAGAGGCGCACCTCATCTCTGAACGACCTCCAGAAGCATGTTTATCGGAAGCACACCTCATCTCTACATTGCCTCAAGAAGCATGTCCTGTGGCATCAATTCCTATGGCACCAGTCCCTTAAACAATCTCAGCAACAGAGCCATGGTTTTCAATAATCTCAATATCAAAACAGTGAGCCCCGATAACTTCATCGCCAAGATGGTGCTCCCCTTCTGAAACTGAGCGAGGAGGGAAATATCTGACCAATGGGAGGCATCCTTAGTCACAATAAGATGGTGATGGCGCACACGCGGGACAAGGTCACAAAAATGATCGGAAGACTCAGCCTCATCATCATCATCTATAACTGCTATACAAGGGGTGCGCATCTTCACGAGTCTTGCAGACAAAGGGAGAGTGTCATCCAGGTCTAAGTCCAGCCTGGTAGGGGCAGCATGGCCAATAGCCACAGTACCGAGAACGTTAACAATCGCAGGGTCAAAAGACGGAGTATAGTCCTGCGCAACAGGGAAAGTAAAGAGTGTTCATTTAAGAAGGTATAGTCACAAGAAGGAAAGTAACTTCAAATCAACAAAAAAAATAAATTAAGATGTCTATCTGGTACTTGATGGAGCCTTTTGGAAAGGCGATGAGTGGAAGGACCGACATCAGGAGCCCTCTTGTGGGCCATCTTCTTGAGGCGGGTCGTCTGAGGACTAGAAGCCTTATTTAGAGGGACTGGCTCTGGAGAAGCAATCACCAAGCTAGAAGTAGATGTCCGAGCTGGAGGGTCAGTCGGAGCAGATGAAGCGAAGAAGCTCTCATACATATGATCAGATTTCTGACTCTTAGGCAGCCGAAAAGAAGAGTCCTTCTTATAAATCAACAGAGGCAGACATATAGTCGGTTTACTCTGGACAAACTCAATAAATGCATCAATGTTCTTTCGCCAATATCCCTTGAAAGAGGGGGTGAAACCCCCTACCCGACTCAAACCCAGCATCGTCAAAGAGCCAGATACATGAAGCATGGTGTGTACAAGTGCGCGAGTAAAGCGCCCGTGGCTTTCCGAAAAAGATAATAAAGGAGGTGCTGGCCTCGGGGCACACTGGTCAAACTTGAATTGGCATGTTACTCTGTCAAGTCTATAGATGGTGCTATCAACGCCTTTTTCATGCCATACCGATAGCAAACCGGGACGAACCATTATCAGCATATCAACAAGGTGTGCAGAGATGCCCTTCGGCAAAGGAAAGGACATCGGGCGGGAGGAACCATGATAGATAAGTGGTGTTGCCACACCTACCGGTGGGCATACATTGGGGTGTGCCACAAAGCGCTGAGGATCATCCACTAAAGTATTCAGGGACAGAGTGGAAATGACACGTGACCAACGTGTGATTAACGGCTGGCAAGTCTTCGCTTTCTTAAATGTGCGAGACTCGTCATTACTGAGCACCGGGATACCCTCTTTATTCACTATCTCCTGAAGAACTTCTGCTTCAAATACAGTCGGAGTAGGGGCAAACTTCGGGAACCTCTCGAAAAAGAAACAGAACAGGAACTGACTGTGGACGAAGGAGACAGGCTCATACCGACCCACAGAACATACCATGTCTCAATGTAGCAGATCCAGTCGGTAATAAAGGTTCCCAAGAACTAGCAGGGCCAAAGGGATTCGATCCCCTTTGAAGAACCTAATTGCAAGGGAAAGATAAAAGGATGGAGAAAATCTGGAGGTGTGCTCGGAAGAATGAAGAATGAGAGGAAGCAAGCCATAAATCCCAGAAAATAGTGCCTAGAGCCATACATCGGGCCGACCTCGTACTCTTGAGAACTAGGGTCAGCATCTTTCGCCAAGGCTGAAGATCTCTGAAGAAGTGACAGATCCATGCAGTGTAGGAGGCACGATCCATCCTCATTCGTTTGGTCCTTCTCGCTGAACCATCAAATACAGAGCTCCACCGACCACAAGCTTGAAGATTTTACTTTAGGGATTGGATCAGAGAATCATCCTCTGAAGGTATCCGCTCAGGATAGAAGGCATCAGGGTGAGTCACTTCTAGACGCAGCAACATGAACACACCCTCGAGGGTGGGCCCCATCTCATGCTGGCCAAGTATGAAAGTGTGTGTCTCGGTGCTTCACTAGAGAGCCATGGCTTCAAGGCTAGCATTGTTGTGGCGAATGGATAAGGATCAAGATATTTTCACTGGAATCAATAGCCGGGCCTCCTGAAGCCGCTGACAGAGGCCCCTGTCCGAGAGGACATCATCGACCCACTCCTGCCAGCCAAAAAGAGGGTTTGAGAAAGCCTTGAACCGGGGATAACAATATAGAAAGTCCCCTCGCTCAACCCTAAAGCGTAGCATCGAAGAAGGGGAAATGAGGGCCCCATGTCTAGAATCAGTGTCCTCAGAGAGACACAATAGAGCCCCCTTTGGAGACAGAAGAAAAGTGGTGGAGGTAGCCGCTCGCGAGAACGGGTCCTTCCGACAAAAATAAGGAGATTTCCTCCACTCGGACGCTGGAGGCACATCCTTTTCTTTCATGAGAGCTGGTTCTGATGACCCCGGGACGACGGATTTCTTTTGGAAAGACATATAGCTGAAATAACAAGTATAAATAGCAAGGAGTCAACTATATCAAAATTCAGAATATTGGAATTGAAGCAACACATTCAAATGAAATTTCGGCATCAACTGTCTATTTCTCGGGGTATCCACAAGCCTAATGAATGACCATATATGGTTCAAAGAGTTATCATGACGTCATTATCTCAAGTAAAGTGTTTACAAGATTCAAAGTGCTGGAGTATTATTCGTCAAATATATATGGTTAGAGTATAGCATTATCTTCTTTAACACTATAATGATCAAATACTCGACAAACAAAATTTGTGTTCAACATTACGAGTTTCATCACTAAAATCACTCCCTCAGGCATCAACGACAACAAAATTTTTGTTTGTTCTACTCCTTTCAATACTATCAAACATAGAGCGATAAAAAAAATCATCATCAACAACAAAAGCTACATAGTTCGAATTATGAGTTCAAGATTCAATAGTATGGATTTCAAGGGATATAATGTTCAAACAACAATCCCAAACATCAATGGCTCAACTTATATGAGGATTAGCAATTACATTTTGTTTCATGAAATGATCAACAACAAAGATTCATGGATTGCACTGAAAGTTCCGAGAGGCACAAATCTCAAGCATTATCAGAAAATTTCGAAAGGCACAAATCTCAAGCACTATCAGAAAATTCCAAGAAGCACAAATCTTAAGCAAGGGTTTCAATATATATATATATATCCACAAAATCAATCAGATAGGCATAAGACCAGATTTGAGACAGAGCACTAGTTCAGGACTGAAATTAAAATTACCACTGGAGTTCACAAATTCGAAATGTATCAGAGCAAGAATTTATTTTTTGAGCACAAAAGTCCATCAAAACAATAAGAGAGAATGGGTTTACACAGAAGCTTCCACCAAAATTAAAACAAATTCAAAGAATTTACTCACAAACTTACAGAAGCAATGAAGAAATCGAAGACCAAAAGCAGCGCCAGCAAGTGACGAAACAGCTGGGCAAACCAACACCGCGCTGATTCAGCGATGTGGTGGGCATTGGTCGGTCACGGCAGGAACCAACGGTGGTGAATTTCAGTGGGTGTGAAATCAAGACCAAGATTTGGGGATTCGAAACTCTAAAAAGTGTTGATAAGCTGAGATAGAGGACCGGTGATGAGCTAAATGGCACTAGGCAAGACAACGCATGTCGCGTTGAACAGGAAACATGCGTAGTCGACGTTGGACAATCCGAAGCCGGAGGCAGCAGTGGTGTTGCAGAGGAATTGGCAACCACACATGTCACGTTGAATGGGCAACGGTGTGGACGGCTCTAGGCAGTCGGGATCGGTGGCAAAGTTACAGCAGAGAGGCCAACAGTAGTCGAGCTGGGCAGTTGAAGACCGACAGCACGCTGAATGGCGCTGGGCAAGCCGTTGTTGCAGTGGCAAGATAGACAACGCTGGAGGGCAGAGATGCAGCAGCGACGGAACCAAACACGTCGTGTTGAGTGGGCGATGTGTGTGGATCGGCACTACTTAGTCGCGTCTGAACCAACGATGGCGGTGTTCGGCGGAGCAAAGTCGAGATGAGATGAAGCATCGATGGTGGACAGTAGCTTGGGTCACAACGTCGGTAGCAAGCAGCAATGATGACTTATCCTCGGTGACGACGACAGCACCTAGAGTGGCGGCAAGCTGGGTTGGCCTTGTGATCAACCGGCGTTAGCTTTTGGTTTAGCGGCTGCGGGCTTCGATTGAAGAAGAATAGAACTGGGCCAGTCTTGAGGAAGAAGACAGTTGGTTAGTCTCTCGATTTAGAGAGAGAGAGAGCGCCGAAACGGTTGTGCAACAAACAAAAAAAGTGAGCTATGGAATAGGGTTTTGGCCCTTTCCTTAAATAGAAAAAAAGAGAGGTATAATGCCTTGAATATTCCCTCAAATATTCTATATATATATATAGGCCTGCTGACTTCACTGACTTGCCAAACAAGAAAAAAAAAAAGTGAATCAACCTTACCTTTTTAATAATATAAAAAAAAATGGGTGCTTTATTTTTTGCTTGGAGTGAAAAGAAAATATTTTTCAGATGTTCTAAAAAAATCAGGGGCAACAAAAAAAAAAAAAAAAAAAAAAATTTACTTGTCAATTTTATTCGTAAATTACAATGAGTCATCAACTTTACCCATAGGCTTTGTCAAGACAACATATTTCTGGGGACGTGATGCGAAGCAGGGCCAAAGAAGTCACAATATGCATGTTCGAGAAATTTAAAATTTCCCAAACACGCAAGGAGGCATATGTAAGAGGAGTTAATTTGAGCCCACTAAATTAATTAGGCCCAATAGTCCAAGGTTGGTGGGCCCGAATTTATTGCAAGTCCAAGATTGAAGGGCCCGGTTTTATCACCATCAAACGGGCCGAATCACTCTAAGCCTCAAAAGGGTTCGGATCCACTAATTTAGAGACTTACTCGGGCTTGGACGCGAAAGGGTATTGAGCAAGCCTAGAGATCCAAGGTACTCAGGCTTCGAGCAGATTCGATCGCAATCTAGAAGTCGCTCTATTAGTGAGTCCTAGAACACTTGCGGGCTCGGAGCTTTCTGAGATCTACGCACCAGAACCATGGGAGTAATGGAGTTCGAACAAAGGACCCGATCCCGAGGACGGTGAGTGGAGATAAATTCACTCTTCGGTTAAACTAGCCTATACCCGGGTCGAGGTGGTACGACCCCGGGGCGTCATGAGACTCGACAATATTTAGCGGTGTGGGGTCCTCTAGGACTACCTCGGCCCTTTGGGATGATTGGGGATCATTGGTTAGGTCTGACTAAGAAGAAGAGTTCGCTGAGAGGTTGATCTCCTCTTCAGGGTTTTTCTCATCCTCGAAGAGGTCACCTCCTCAGACAAGGTGATTAGAGAGAATATTCCCCATATGCCTTGCACATGGGCTCCATCCTACATTATGAGGTGCCTATAAATAGCACCCATCCATAGCTTTATAAGGGATGGATTTTGGAGAGATAACTCTTGGGAAAGAACTAATTTCCCTCATCCATTATCAATCTTGAGAGTGAAAGTGGGAGATCCATGGGAGAGCCTTGTCATTATTCTCTCTCTAACTACTTTGTCTTCTTCTTCAACCATTCTCTTATCTCCATTATCTCTTTGCTTTTGTGTTCTTAGTTGTGACTGTTGAAGAATCTAAGCCTCTCATCATTTCTAGAGAATTTGAGTTTTCTTCAAAGATCTTCGAAGATCTTTGAATTTTCCGACAACGTTCTTGAACCCTCTCATACACCTAGTTTCAGAAATTTAACTAAAAATGCCATGAAAGGTGATCCTCTGCAGTGACAAGAATTATAAATTCACATACGCACACGCAAACATAGACACGAGAGAAATCACCTCCATTTAGCAAAAGAATTGGGCTTAGAAGATGAATCATTCATAGCCTCAACAAAATAATAGAAAAAGCTTCGGCCTTTCGATGAATCGACATTGACATATCCTCCATATTGCTTGAACATCATGGACCCTAAGGACTGGCCAGGAAGCCCACCTTCAATGAGATCATCCTCCATTTTTCCAACATCATAAGATAATGATGATACTTCAACACTCAAACTCGATACTACCCACTTGTCATCAACAAGAGTAGGGCCCTGAGTCTGCTTTTTAGCACGCCACAGGGCCCTGAGTCGACCTACTTGGTTGACCGAATAGCCATGGCTAATACTAGTGCCATGAAAGGTCATCGTCATAGTGAAGAGAATGAAGTGGTTAAGCTTTGTAGCAGAGAAGAGGACTTGATGGTTCTTCTTCTCCATTGCTGAGGAGTGCTAGGAAGGAGTTTGAATCACAAGCATAAGCACTTGCTATTTTATAGGCAGGGCCTCAATTGGTATGTATGGAATCTTCTATTTTCATTTTTCTGTCCCTTGTCCTAAATCAGATTCGGATGCAAAATTCTAATTTCAGACATGGGTATATACAATAATTCATACAACATCATTTATAATTTTATTTTTATTTTTTTAAATATGGCTTACGAACATAAGATTCATACATAATTTCTATATAAAATGATGAGATTCATTATGAAAATGTCACTTTAAAACAAAATAACTTTAAAAATGACACTCAATTTTTTGTTTTGTTTTGGTGTTCTATGCATAAATTTTGTATAAATAAAATTTTCTTTATAAAATAAAATAAGAGAGTGAACTTGTATAATTTGAATTTTTTAGAGGCATTTATTTATAAATCACTTTTCATCTATTTATATTTCACTTACTCTAAATTATTTTCTTATATTTCAATAAGTCATATATGTGATACAATTGCCAAAATGCCCCTAATAATAATAGCGTGAAGCGCGCATTAATGTTCATATTAACAGTGTGAATGTTTCATGATATGAACATTCACATTGTCGAATTTATTTAATTTGAATGTTCACATCACCAAGTTGCTGAGGGTTCAAAAAATATTTGTAAGAGTAAAATTGTTCATAAAATATTTTAAATATGAGAATTAGGATTTGATTGATCAAATATTCAAAATAACAAAATTTATTAGAATATAAAAATATCATATGAACTAATTAAAATATAAGTATTTGAAAGAGAATTTTTTAATAAATTTTCCTTATTATTATTATTAATTTTAAACTAACACTCTACTCCACAATGCGCCAATTTCAAATTAAAACATTAATTCTTTTCGCACACTATCTAGTGGAAAAAAAGGTTTGCAAATAGAGGTTACGAAAAATGCAGTAATACCATAAATTTAAAAAGGGTAAATTACAAATATACTTTTGAGGTTTGCTTAAAATACGAATTGTTTCTTGTGATTTGAAAAATTACAAATACCTCCCTGTTATAATTTTTTATTTAACAAAATTAATTAAAAAAGTGAAATTTCTAACTGTTCACCTGTACAATAATAAAATTATTTGAATTATTAATTGAAATACAATTTTAACATTATTAAAAATTGTTAATTAACTTAATGATTTAATAATAAAATGTCCTATTTGTTATAAAATTAGAAACCTTAGGGGGCGTAATATAATTTTTAGAACCACATGGGGTAATTTATAATTTAAGTAAATCTCAGACGATGTGTTTGTAGTTTACCCATTTAAAAAATGAGTTAGATTCCATCCAGTCTATTATTTGAATTGGATGGCGCTATTCGGGCCTATGGGGTTAATTATAGGTTGGTTTTGATAATTCGAATAATTTAATTTATAGAATCTTTTGTGTATATGACCTAAAAAAAATAGATTGATCTGATAATCGTAACTCATTTAATTTATCTTATTTGTGTCCAAAAAAAGATATATAAATGTGTTTTTAAAGATAAAGCATTTATTTTTTTTAGTGACAAATGCGATGAATTGAATAGACTACAATTATTCCGTTAAAAAAAGAAGAATAGACTATAATTATGGAATTAACCTAATTTTTTATAAATGATATATATGAAGAACCTTACAAAATTAATGACACGAATCATCATTCATTTTGTAAAAAATTATTCAAAAAAAGCAATCAATAGTCTACATTCATTGTAGGTGTGTCTTACATTCCACTAAACTTCATTTCACTAAACTTTAAATCTGTATCACACGTACACTTTCGAGATAAAATTCAAAATAAATTTTCATGATCCATATCATTTTTGCAAAAAATAAGGATAGAGTCAATGATCAATTCAGTCAATGGTGGAAAAATTTCCTAATTTTCCCAATTGACTATGTGCCTATTTGGTGCAGTTTAAAAGCTGTTTATTTCAGCTTTCAGCTTAATTTAAGCTATTTTGATGTGTTTGGTTTAGTTTATAACTTATAGCTTATAACTTTTTGGAAATCAGAAATCAGCTTATTCTTTGAGTGGGGCAGGAGATGCTTAATTTATAAATTAGAAATCAGCTTATGTTCATAGTTATAAGCTATAAACTGTTGAGGTATAAGTTATAAACACTTTCCCACAGTTCTACCAAACGGGATTTATATATCCTTTGTTCAAACATAATCCAGAGGGCAGTATCGTCACTTGCGTCATGACAGTTTACCAATTCTTTCTTTCATCAATTGGAATTGCTTAGGATGAAAAACTTGTACCCAAAAAAAAAAAAAAAAAAACATTTTGGGGAGGAAAAATAGGAATTATTGAGAAAAACTGTGAATTAATCATAATGACCCAAGTAATTGTCTAAGTGGACATGGTGAGAATATTTAGGTGTTTAAGTAAGTAAAATTTTAAGTATGAGTCTATAAGATGCTTATACACGTTATAATTTAATTATTGACATATTAATTATTTTCTTATAATATAAAATAATAATAATCATAAAGATTGATTGATAAGTCAAGGTCAATGAACCCATTTTAAGAGGATTATAGTCCATTCCGTGTTTCATATTTCGTTTGATCCCACTTAAAATAATTGTAATTGCATGTGGCCCTAGTTCGATTTTTCCTTTTTTAAATTACAAATATAAAAAAATCTCAGAGTTTTTCAATATAAATCATTAGTCTATTTCAATTAAATAAAACTGTTGAAAAAAATAATAATTTAGTCATTAAATTCAATTTAAGTGTACATAAAATATCTATAATAAATTATATAAATTTCAAAAGCTAATTATTGAAAAATTAAAAGAAAAATATTTTTATCTTTCGATAATCAAATCAAACAAGGGCCAAGGGCCATTATAATATGCCCCAAATTAAAATCATGTTTGGGGGTGATGTTATTTGCACCAAAATAATAATTTAGTACGTTCAATTAAAATTTTGAAATTTTAATTTTAATTATACCATAGTGTAAATTAAGCCCTAAAATACAATATTTTATTTTTTTTCATGGTACACCCTAATCACTCATTCGTATTCTTCATATTATTTTTCAAGTTCCAATTATTTTCTATTCGTCTTCTTTCTCACCATTATCATCAACATCATTGTTTTTTATTGTGTTGTTATTTGCCAATAGAAAAAAGTTTGAACAAAATCAAACAATGAATAAAAAAAATAATAATAATAATTTTTTTTGAAACAATCTATTGTCTAATTATGTGTGTATTCAGATCGTTGGAGCTAAAAAAGGATTAGCTGGAGAAGATGGTTGAGAAGCACATAAAAGAAACCAAAATTTGCTGCTTGATTGATTAGTAAACGATTAACTCATTATCTTTATGTTGCTTTTGCTTTGCTTATCAATATGCAGAATGAAAACCAATTGTGACGTTGATCGTGTTGAATGTGTATTGTTTGGTAATGGAAACTCAAAACATTTCATTTACCTTTTTATTTTTTATTTTTATACTCATCTACCTTTTTATTGATGCTAAGAGATTCCAACACGTCAGGAGTGTTTAAGAGATTGCGCAGGCATGAAAGATCTGTTTAAGAAATCTACTTAAGAGTTTTAATTTTTCTTTAAAATGGTGTAGCTTAGAGTTTTTGATTTGTTTATTATTTGGGTATACCATAAATTATAGTTTTATCTTGAAGGGTAATTTGTGAAAAATACATATGGTATACTGAGAGTAAATTATAACTCTAAATAATTTAATAGAGAGTACTGAGAAATTAGATGTATTGAATGATTTTTTGGATGCAAATAGAATCCCCCCATGTTTGGCCTTTGTTTTGATTGTTAGTTTTTAATTTAAAAAATAAAAAATAAAAAATTACACCAAATGGAAATGTTTTAGTGAGCCTCCTCTACTTGAGATTAAAAAATAATATAAAACATCATAATATATAACTAGTATATAGTATCACCATCTAATAACAAATTATTAAGCAAGCATAATTAACCTCATTATGCACGTAAAAATTACCAAGTAGGTTATTAGTTACATTTGACCATCAAAGTTTACCTTTTTATATATGTGTTAAAAATGATGTGATATCAACGTTTAAATTAAATACATTTTAATAAAAAAGACCCTAGTCTAATATCCCTTTTTGAAATGCATTTTGTTTTACAATGGTGCTATACACACCAATTACTATTCTAATTAGTATATTAACATATGCTATAACAATGCAATTTCAAAATTATGAACTCCACCTATTATACAAACTATAAAGACTCAAAGCTAATAAAATTATATCAAATCATTCATTAGTACACTAATTAATATATCAATTAGTGCGTATAATTTTATTGTTTGTTTTATTATGTCACTAATTAGGTTGTCATGCTAATCAAATTACTATTTTTTTTTTCCCTTCTGTTTCTTGCTTGTTTTCACACTATCTTGATGATCCTTGGTTTACACTTGTACAGATCTATTTAGGATTCGTTGGGGATGTGAGTTGGACTTTTGACCATTTTAGCCTAGGGTTAAAAAGTTTTGTTTGAGATAGACTTTTTGACTTTTTTGACTTTTATGAGAGAAAAAATAAAATGATTATGATTTAGATGTGACATTTTGTCTTAACGAACTAAAAAGCCTATTTTGTCTTTTATAATTATTTTAGCTAAAAAACTCCATTTTAACTTATGCAAACGAAAGCTTCGTTTATTAGAATTAGATAGAATAATCATTTCAGTCTTTTACAATAATAAATAATAATTTTATTTATAATATATATATATATATTTTAATACTTACTCTTTTTTTTTTTTTTTTGATACAAAAGAATAATTACAGCAGGAGAAAGAAAACAAAAGCACTGCAACAACAGAACAAAAGAGGGCTAAACAAGCTTAAGCCTTTCACAAGATAGACCAACTATGTCTGCAACAAGCAGACTAGCAATTTCAGAAGGTGGGTTCTCTAAAAGTACCAGATTTCCTCCATGATTCACTCCCATATTTGCAAGTCCATCAGCACATTTGTTCCCTTCACGGAGTATGTGGCTAACAGCACAATTGCATCTTTGCATGAGGAATTTGATATCCTCTAGGAGAGCACTCTGCCCTGTTTGATTGGGGGATAAGAAGGTTGGGATTGGATATTATATCCGGTGGGGTCCATATATCCCATGTTTGCAATTTTTTTTTGAAGGGGATATAATATCCGGTGGGATTGTATATCCCCCAAAAGTGGAGGATATACAATACCCCCCCACCCCCCCCCCACCCCCCCAATTATATCATATCCCCTTGGTTGGGATATGATGTAAAAAGTCCAATTTACCCTTTTGTCTATCTAACATAATATAATTTAATATATTTTTTGAATTTAATATAATATAATTATTGAATTTAATTTACTATTATTGAATTGAATTTAATATAATATAATATTATTGAATTTAATTTAATTTAATTTAATATAAATTTTGAATTTAATATAATATAATATTATTGAATTTAATTTAATTTAATATAATATTATTTAATTGAATTTAATATAATTTAATATTATTTAATTTAATTTAATTTAATATAATATAATTTAATACAAATTTCGAATTTAATTTAATATAATATTATTTTATTTTATTTTATTTAATATAATTTAATATAATATTATTGAATTTAATTTAATATAATATAATTTAATATAAATTTTGAATTTAATATAATATAATATTATTTAATTTAATTTAATATAATATAATATTATGAGGGCAATCTTGGAAATTACTTGTTATATCCCACAATATATTTTGTAAAACAAACATGCATATTATATCCTCCATTTTATATCCAGTGAAACAAACAGGACTTGGGGGATATACTATCCAATACCTATATCCTATTCATTATATATCCTGACTAAATCCCACATCATATTATATCTTCCATTTTATATCTAGTGAAACAAACGGGAGATCTAAGGGTAATTGCTGGTGGTGGTGTTGTTGATGTGAAGCACCACGTTTTCTGCATCAGTTTCAATCAAAACATCAGGCATGCTTTTCTCCAAAATAATGGTGAGGCCTCTGTAGATTTCCCAAAGCTCTGCTTCCTCATTTGTTGCTGACTCCAATTTCCCATGATAACAAAAAATCCAGGCTCCTCTAGCATCTCGGAATAAGCCACTATACCCAGCAAGGCCAGGGTTTCCTTTGGAGCATCCATCCATGTTAAGCTTGAGTTGTCCTGCACAAGGAGGACACCAATCACATTTAAGATGTAATGAGTCACCTGTGAAATGGTCTGTGTAAAAGGCCTGGTGAATTTCTGCTGCTTCTTGTTGAATCTGTCTCACTATTTCCTGTGTAGTGCAATCCTCTTGTTTGAACACCACACTGTTTCTAGCCTTCCATAGCCTTCACAAAGCTACCACAAAAACAGTTCCCCAAGGTATGTTAAAGCACTCTCTGTTCTTGCTCTTTAGATTATGTTGGATCCATGTATTCAAGGCCATGTTAAGAGTAGAATTTCTGCAGCTATGATTGGTGAGGATATCCCAGACTTCCACAGCTTTTTTATACTCTCTCAGCAGGTGATTCAAGTCCTCACAGCAGTTCTAACATCTTGGGCAAGTATCATCATTGGTGAGGCCTCTAATCTTTCTTTGATGGTTGGTAAGCACCTTATTAAGCATCACTAGCCAAATAAATCCCTTCAATTTTTGAGGGATCTTCAATTTCCAAATCCAGTGCCAGTTAACTAATCCATTTTCCTGAGTAAATGCTTGATTAGCAATCAAAGTATAGGCAGCCCCAACAGAGAACGCGCCACTGGAGGAGCCAATCCAGTGGGGGTTGTCTCCTAGTTCAACAAAAAGTAGGAGATGAATCTGTTGAATGAGTTGCTGCACAGAATGTGGTAGAATATGGTCAACCCACCTTACAACAAAAATAAATACTCTTAGGCCTCGTTTGGGAACAAGCTAATTTAGTAACTTTTTGGCTATTTGGCTAAAATATGATGTAAAAAAAACTAGTATGTTTGGGATGACTTTTTGGCTTTTTACGAAAAGATGTGCAAAAAGTAGAGAGAAAAGAGAATCTTTGACTTTTTGGTATGGGTTGTTGGCTTTTTGGCTTTTTTAGTAACTTTTTGGCTTTCTGGCTAAAATAGCCTCTTGCCAAACGAGGCCTAGCATCCATAAAGCTAGAAAGGCCAACCCAATGAACATTCAGGTCATAGAGCTACTTCTTCTCCTAGGCTTCAATACTCTAATGCCATGAATACAATTTGTGATATCAGAAACAGACTAAAACCCAAGTTCCCAATGATCCTTTAGTCCACAAAACGATCCTTGCCATGATTAAACCAATGAGTTCTTCCATATCCTCTATTGTGGACTTGTAAATGGATTACATAGCTAAAATCTTCAATAGATGAAGGTCAAAAATCAAATCACTTTCAATTCAAAATGACCAACCAACTAAAGACTTCAATAAATAGGAATTTAACAGAAATAACAAAATTACAATGGGTTTATCAGGTACAAGCTGATTAGCTATGCCACTCATTTTAGCTTCTTCAACTTGACTAGATTTCAAGTTGAAATTCGCATTATTAAGAACCAAACTGAAGACCCAGAAAATCTCGGATGATCTAGGGCAAGAAATTTATCTCAAAGGTAAATTATGCCTCCCGCAATCCGGATCATCTTGCTCCTGTGATTCAACCTCAACAATCCATGGCCTTCAAAGTCTAGCCCTAATTTCTTACCAAATTCGATTGTATCTTCCGCTTCTTTGAGGATTAAGCTGTTGAAGATAATGAAGAGTCCATCATCTTCTTCTTCTTCTTCTTCTTCTTCTTCATAGTTCGAGTCCCACGTTTTTGCACCCTTTTGGTTAATTATTAGTTTTTTTTTTTTTTTTTGAACAATGGTTAATATTCTCAATAATTATAATTATGACAAAAGAAATTAAATTTTTAAGTCCACACATATTTTAGAGTTTAAAAAGATGATATACCTTAGACTAAATAAATTTAAAAAGTCAAATAAATTAAAATTTAAAATTACAAAGTTAAGTTTTTTAAATAAATAAATTAACTTATAAATGTTACTAAATGTAGGCTGTCTTTTTAGAAAAAAAAAATAATTTACATTGCTTATACCCTTTAACATTTTGTTTGTATGCTTTAGTACAGAATAATTTACACATAACCATGTTACAAGAAATAAAAGTAAAATTTGTCTCTAGTGTAAGTGATAAGTTAATAGTTTGAAGTAAAATTTTTCTTACTCTTCTCTTTTCTAACTTCCACTTACTCTTAAAGAATTGGATGGGAAGTATTGATCTCACCTTTTCTAACTTCGTTAATTTTATGCATTCACATAAATATTCTCTTATCATATAATTTGGTAGGTAACTTAATGAAATCTTTGCTCTACAGAACACACAAAGTAACTTACAGACATATTGCTTCCAAGTTACAATATGGTTGCATTCACAAATTTGTTATTTGAAACGGCTGCAAATAATACATAAATGGTAGGCATTCAAATTTAAACACATTTCTTGATTAACCATTAAGGTTCTTGCCTTGTTACAATTTGCAATGTGAAAAAAGAAAGAAAGAAAAGACAATCTAATACGCTAGTCTCTTGCCAAAGTGAGGGATTTAAAGAGAACAAGATGTATGCCGTCTTATTTCCATTTTTGAAGAAGTAATTTTTGTAACTCAAACTTGCACCACCAAAATCACTAACGACAAACTTCACCATTGGATTAAGCCATACTATTCCAATTCTAGTTCCCTTTCAATCTTTAATCACTAATTTATTTGTCAATCTTGCTGTGCTTTAATTTGTGGGTGGAAGTATTCCATCCAAGAAGGATGAGAAGAAGGCAAGTGCTCGAGCTGGTTGATAACTTGGAACAAAATGGCCAGCTCCCCTTATTGTCACAAATGTCAAGTTCTCATATCCAACTACGTATCCACCAACCTTACAACAAAAATCATTATAAAAAAAAAAATGTAAGACAAAAATCGGCGACAGATATAATTTTTCTTGCACATTAAAGAGTTGCTATACAAATATATTGTCACTATATCCGCATTCGAGGTGGGGAAAAAATGTGAAACAGATGTCATAATTTAAAACTTAATCAAATATAATGAGTATGATGTAAGGATCTCTTTGTTTTTACCTCTCCTTGAAGATACCAAGGGTACCATTTTGTCTTCACCGATGTTTGGAGTTTATCTATACCATATTTAGTTGTTGTCACTGGCACTACACCATCAGTATCTCCACTGCAAATAAAAATTAAATTACTTACATGAGATCATATTGAAAGCTATACCCACTTTTTTAATTAAGTTTAGTTTTAGCATTTTGAGGAACTTTGGAAATTATAGGAATTAAGCACATTTCTTTTCGCATTACCTATTAATTTAATTCAATGATGAATTACCTTATGGTTAAAAATTGTCAAGGAAATGGTATATAAACAAAATTATCATACAGAAATGACAAAATCATAAATAACATAATGTGAAAAACATATTTATACATAGCATCAAATGTTAGCATCAAATGTTAGGTACCTATAAATCCAAACACTAATACCACTAGCCATCAGCTCCTGAATGATCGGTAACACTGTTAATGGATGGTCATTCCAAACGCTAAGGATATAGTCACTGTATACAGATGCAGTTGAAGACATGTTAGTAAAAGAAATTAGCAAGTATAAGCTGTAATTTTACATATTGAAAACGTTATCATGAAAATAAAAAAATGTTAATGAAAGTTGTAAAGATCGGGTTCAATGTCTAACATAAAACTTTTTTTAAATAATTTTCTAGGTACTTTTTGGATATGTAAATTACTCCAAATATAAGCTTTGCTCTATAAGAATTTGGGGATGCATATTTACTTGCAAGATTGCCATGGCCCTGGAAGAAGACCAGTGACGTTTGCATGAAGGGACTTTTGCACTTGAGGAATGTTCAAGTATACTGCAATATAATTTTCCGTGCATGGATCAAATATCGATACCTGGAAAGTTGGAAACTCAGGAAAAAAATCAGAAAGAAAAAAAGCAGAGAAAAGAAAAGAAAATATTTAGTAGTAGTTAGTTATACCAGGGGAGCGTTTGAAGATGATGGTAGGCACAAGGGAGCGTAGATGTCGTAGGGGTAGATGTTGCCTTGAGCAGCGTCTGCTTGAGCAAGGTAGTCTTGGCATGTTAACGATATGTTTCCATCTGATGAAAAATTGCAGTTTGCGACAATTCCCTCGTAAATTTCATCAGATATGAGAGCATGTGTCCAGAAAAAGTTGGACACCCCCGTGTATTCTGTTTCGTAGTCAACATATGCATTTCCAATCTGAATTAACATCATAAGAACACCAGTGTTAGTAGGATAAGTAGCCGAAGAGGTTTTAGAACAACTTGGATTGACATGAATTCAAGAAGAGGTCAAGAAACAGAGGTCGAGCTAGTAATGTCAACCAGTTACGGAATGAGTTCAGAATTACTTCAAATTTAATAGTCTTATCAGATCTAACACACCTTGTGTTAGTATGTTACTTTTCTTCGATTGCATCAGTAAAAAATTTCTTTTCCAATAAAAAAAAACACAAAAAAACTACTATTAGTTATAACTTAGTTTAGGGGGTTTTAGTTTCAGTGCGCCTTATTTTGATATTTTCCTACACCAAGTGGTATTCAAATTTGCTAAATTTTCTTTTTTCTTAGCTATTTCATGTTCTACAAGAACTAGGATTAATCTATTATTAACAGACATATAAACCACTTTCAGAGGTAATTCATTTTAGTAAAATTTCGAAGTTTCACATCTTCTTTGCAGATTCAAGACCTCTACAATAAATATTCTAAAACGGTATCTAGACATCGTGCGATATTCCACTGCGTCACACATGTATTACCAGTTGTAGACATTTACAAAAAATAAGTAAATAAATAAAATTTGGCTACTTACAGCAATTCCTTGCAAGTTAATGACAGTTTGGTTGGTGATTTTGTTATTTTGAAGGATTAATTGAGCAAGTTGGGGCACATAATGCCCGGCATAGCTCTCTCCGGTTATGAAGAAGTCTCTGGTTTTGTACTCTGGAAACCTTTCCAACCAGTTGACTAGAAAGGTATAGGAATCAGCTGCAGTTCTAGCATCGCCGCTTTTGTCATAATCTGATGTAGTATTTGAGTAAGAAAATCCCACACCAGCCGGTGACTCAAGGAAAAGTATATTCGCCGCTGCATTGCCAGAATGTCATAACTACGAATGATTGTCGCGTACTTTTTAAGAATTTGATTAATGGTTTGGAACAGAAACATGAGCATACTCACCATTGTTCCATGCATATTTGTTTTCTGATAGAGTTAATCCATCGCTGTTGACTCGAAATGGTCCGAGCTCCATCATTGCTCCATTGCCAAAAGAAGAGCAGCCAGGTCCTGGGGAGCAAAATGATGATATAGTGAGAATGATGACAAAAAGAAATGGTAATGCAGATGTGCATTTGATACCAACTTAATCACGGTTTGATGGTAAAACGGTAATTTGAGAGATTTTTCAAACTTGTCGGACTTGAGGACCCATATTTGATTTGAAATAGCCAAACTAGCACAACGCACCGCTACGCTATGATTGGGCTAGATTTTGGCCAAAGTTGTTTATTTAAGTCTTTAAATCGCGATTATTGGTGTTTAGTAGTAACTAAGGGATAAATAAGGGCAAATGAGACTAAAAAAAGACATCTCAGTTTACGAGACTCTTGTTATTACGGGTTCTAGGGAGAGTGAAATGACAAATAACAGAAACACGAGAATCACAAACTAGCAAGAAATCACCTCCATTTAACCACAGCACAAGAGGCTTGCTAGGAGAGTTCTGAGACTCGGCAAAATAGTAAAAGAGTGCTCTGCCAGCGTTGGGATCAACCTCAACATAGCCAGAGTACTGATCAAAGTTAATTCCATTAGGCTGCCCCGGCAAGGATACAATCTTGTCAGCGGCTTTCAGTCCATCTTGAGGGCCTACATACACCGGTGAATACTCTGTGGCCGTGCTCTCAGTAACATAATTGACTTCCTGCTGTTTCGAAGATTGTTTTACTAAAATTTTCTCAAGAGGGTCAAATCCAATTCCTCCATAACAATGGACTAAAGCAACAAGGCATGAATGAAAAAGCAGTAGTAGGATTGCGACTTTCTTCATTGATGCAAAACAGAACCAAATGTTGTTTGATCGATCCAATTATCATGCCTCTTATACAAACTTCTGTGACACATGTTGGAAGTTTTCTTGTTGGACTTTCAACCCCATTGACATTATCTATGCTTTGCACATCTTACAATGATCTTTGTTTGCTGAAACATGTTTTTCTTGTTTTCTTTTTCATTTTTGGTTTTATACCAAGATTCACAAATCATAAGATTTATTTTTAAAATTTTCTCTCTCACTCTCCGTCTCCATATCTTGCCAAAATGAAGACAATAACAAGAGGGGTGAAGAGTTGGACAACGAAAGGTTAACTAACAAGCCTGCTTTTTTGGTGAGGTTTAATGATTAAATGTTCTTCAACATCAAAAATATATCAGAGTCTACTGAATTTTTAGCACCAAACTCATTCAATCTTGTCACCGACATGGTAATCCACTCAGCTGAGATCCATAGCACAACGAAGAGCAAAGTCGATTGATGTGCTTCCATGGAAGATACAACAATATTTTAGAAATTGAACATTTTCTTCGATGGCGTCTCTGCTAGTAAAGACTCACCCTTTTCAAACTGATAATCTCAAATTAGCAATCAATAAAATAGATTGACATATATTTAACTTGATTCGAAGCAACTTAATCTTATTTGACACGAATAATAGTAGTAGTCAACAGTCAAATTCACGTGCATTCCAACTTTAGTGCATGTTTAATTTCCTGCTAAAAACATCTTAAATAAGGCCAAAGCTCTGCGCGGCTGAAATATTAGAACTTGATGACCAGCGTCTCGAACTGTTGCGAAAGTCAATTCATCATATACCACTTTATATCCCGCTGCCTGAAACTGGCAAAAAAAAAATTAAAATTAAAATTAAAATTAAATAAATAAGTTTGAAATTGTGCTCAAACTAAATTAAAAGCATGGAAACATACTTCTCCATCATCGGTCCAAGGATGCCAAGGTTTTATCACTTTAAGTTTTAACGCATCAATGGAATATTGAGTGCTAGTCACTGGAACAACTGCATCCACATCACCGCTGTCCATAATATGTTCACATATTCATAGAGTTAGAAATCAAATAATCAAAAAATTAGTGCTTTTATGTTGTTCTTTAATTTAAGCTTAGCTTGGAATTTGAAAATGTAATATTACCTAGACAATTATTAACCTACTATGAAAAAAGAGCTGAATTACCTGTAAGTAAGTATACGAAGGCCAGAGGCAATGAGCCTTCTATATATCGGGAACATGTTTGATGGGCTATCATTCCAACCTTCAATCACGTCGCTGAGAGAGAGAGAGAATCAATTCAATTCAATTCAAAGTTCAGATTGTACAAAATCAACCAAATTCAGTGTTGAACAGATCTATAAGAAGCATTTTCAAATTGAATTAAAGACAATAATTCCATTCATAGATTATGATCATATCTATATGATTAGAAATTTGAAATTGAAAACGTAAATGTAACATGTAACATCCTAAACCCAATGTGATATTCCCATATGCTTTTGAAATTCAAAACAACTTGATTAATAGCAATACCATATATAAGAAATCTAATGTTATCATAGATTGTGATCATATCTATATTATTGGAAATTTAAAATTTAAAATTCAAAACATAAATGTAACATGTAACATCCCAAACCCAATGTGACATTCTTATATGCTTCTTATCTCAAACCCAATGTAAATGCAACATGTAACATCCAAAACCCACCATGACATTCCTATATGCTTCTTATCACAAATCCAATGTGACATTCTAATACTCCACCGTTGAATTATGAATAATGTAACCTCTTAAATGTAACATATAATATCCCAACCCAACCCGTGTATTGAACCACTATCACCTCCAACCCACCGTAACTTCGACATCATACGACGGGGTTCAACCCACATTCAATTAAAAAATTAAAAACCCAATAACTTTGCCCAATGTAATGTGACACGTATGTAAACACTGAATATGACAACGACACAACACACATTCAAAGACAAATACAACTGAATGTAACACACAAAAGACATAACAATGTTATGGATGTGGGTTAACATTACAACCTAAATGTAACGTCATTGGATGCTAATGAAAGTGTGCCAATGGATGGCTATAATAGATTGTCAAACCCATATTAGATAAGATGACAATGAAACATGAACAATCAGCACCACACAACAACAAATCTCACCAATTGGAGAAGCAAAAACCATACCTCCTTCCCTCAACCACTTGGAGTCCAAATCAGCAGAAGCAAACAAAGCATAACCTCCAATCTTGACGACAGTATTGGCTATATCTTCATCCAAACAAGCAACATTTTCAAAATCCATCGGAATCTGCGATCAAGATGACATTCACACCCACGGACGTAGCCTGCACAATCCACTTTCCTAAAAGCCTCAAAAAACGTAATATGCTGAAGGATACAATAACCTATACTATGAAAATAAATAAAAGGTATAATGGTACAATAATTTTGCTTGTTTCCACTTTTCAAAAAATACTTTTCAGAAAATTTTACTTTCTTATTTTCCGTATTTTTTTGTTTTTACTGAATTTTTTTAATATTTTAAACAATTTTTTTACTTTTTAGACACACCTAAGAGCATCTCCAACGGTTCAGCTAATGTTTCACCAGATTTGAGTAAAAAAGGGGCCATTTCCTTAATTTGATATTTCGCGCTCCAACGGTTCAGTATCAAATCTTTTTCATCAAATTTGCTCCGGGCAACCGGTTGGTTGACCGGCCGGTCAACCGGTAAAGGCAAATTTTTTTTTTTTTTTTTTTTTTGAACTTTTTGGACCTTTTTGGTGGTCGACCGGGTGGTCGACCGGCCGGTTGACCGGGTGGTCGACCGGTTAGGCTAAATTTTTTTTTTTATTTACCGGTTTGAACTTTTTTTTCTGAACTATTTGAACTTTTGGTGGGCGACCGGTTGGTCAACCGGTTGGTCAACCGGCCGGTCAACCGGTTCGTATCATAACAACGGTCATGTACAGTATTTTGGTGAAATGCGAAGTCTGTCATCAGTTTGGTGCAACTTTTGCTGAATTCTCATTTTGGTATGACTTTGGTGCAACCGTTGGAGCATGAAAAAGTGGGTTTTTCATCAAAATTTAAATCTGATGCTGGGTTTGGTTCACCGTTGGAGATGGTCTAACATAAATACACCTAAAAAGTAAAAAAATTGTAAAAAAAATCTTTTAAAAATTCACTAAATACCAAAAATACAAAAAAATATAAGAATTCAGTACATTTTTTGTATTTTTATGTATTTATTAATTTTTTAAAATATTTTTTCACAAATTTTTTACTTTTTAGATACATCTAAGTAAGATGCATCTAAAAAAGTAAAAAAAAAAATGTTTAAAATTTAAAAAATATTCACTAAAAACAAAAAAATACAAAAACCAAAAAAGTCAATTTTCAAAAAACTTAATCCAGAAAACTCAAACCAAACACACTGAATACCATTTATTTACGACTCATAGGACCTTATGAAACACATTCCTATCTTAGGACTTCAAAATTTATAAGAAATTACACAGGGCTTTACATTAAATAAGTTCTCATAATAGGACTTATAAATAATTTTCCCAAATCGATAATGCATATGAATAATTTTCATGTTAGCACACTAACAGCTGTGTACAATTACTTTATAAAAAATTTCATGAACAATTAGCACCACACATGAACAATTGGCACCATACAACAAGTCCTATCAGATAAGATGACAATGAAACATGAACAATTGGCACCACACAACAACAAATCTCCCCAATTGGAGAAGCAAAAACCATACCTCCTTCCCTCAACCACTTGGAGTCCAAATCAGCAAAAGCAAACAAAATACAACCTCCAACCTTGACGACAGTATTGGCCATATCAACATCCAAACAAGCAACATTCTCAAAATCCATCGGAATCTGCGATCAAGGTGACATTCACATCTACGGACGTGGCTTGCACAATCCACTTTCCTAAAAACCTCCAAAAACGTAATATGTTGAATAATACAATAACTTATAATATGAAAATAAATAAGGGGTATAATAGTACACTAATACCATTTATTTACAACTCATAGGACCTTATGGAACATATTCCTATCTAAATAGGACTTGAAACTCTATAAAAAAAATTACACAGAATTTCACATTAAATAAGTTCTCATAATAGGACTTATAAATAATTTTCCCTTAATTTTAAACTAACACTCTACTCCACAATGTGCCAATTTCAAATATAAATATTAATTCTTTTCGCGCACTATCTAGTGGAAAAAAAGGTTTGGAAATAAAGGATACGAAAAATGCAGTAATACTATAAATTTAAAAAGGGTAAATAACAAATATATCTATGAACTTTACTTAAAATATGAATTGCCTCCTATAATTTGAAAAATTACAAATATCTCCCTATCAAAATTTTTTATTTAACAGAATTAATTGAAAAAGTGAAATTTCTAACTGTTTACCTATACAATAATAAAATTATCTGAATTATTAATTGAAATAAAATTTTTACATTATTAAAAACTATTAATTAACTTGATGATTTATCAATAAAATGACCTATTTGTTATGAAATTAGAAACCTTAGGGGGCGTAATATAAATTTTAGAACCACAGGGGGTAATTTATAATTTAAGTAAATCTCAAGAGATGTGTTTATAATTTACCTATTTAAAAAATGAGTTAGATTCCGTCAAGTCTATTATTTGAATTGGATGGCGCTATTCAGGCCTATGGGGTTAATTATAGGTTGGTTTTGATAATTTGAATCATCTAATTTATAAAATCTTTTGTGTATATGACCTAAAAAAAATAGATTGATCCTATAATCGCAACTCATTTAATTTATCCTATTTGTGTCCAAAAATATATATATATATATATGTTTGTGTGTGTGTGTGTGTGTTTAAATATAAAGCATCTATTTTTTTAGTGACAAATGTGATAAATTGAATAGATTACAATTATTCTGTTAAAAAAGAAGAATAGACTACAATTATTGAATTAACCTAATTTTTTTATAAATGATATATATGAAGAACCTTACAAAATTAATGACGTAAATCATTATTCATTTTGTAGAAAATTATTCAGAAAAAGCAATCGATAGTCTACATTCGTTGTAGGTATGTCTTACATTCCACTAAACTTTAATTCTGTATCACACATACACTTTCGAGATAAAATTCAAAATAAATTTTCATGATCCATATCATTTTTGCAAAAAATAAGGATAGAGTCAATGATCAATTCAGTCAATGGTGGAAAAATTTCCTAATTTTTCCAATTGACTATATATCCTTCGTTCAAACATAATCCTGAGGGCAGTGTCGTCAATTTACGGTAAGCGACTTTGCATTTGAGGGAGCTTCTATTTGCACACACCCATTCCCCTCTTTACACATCTTTTTTAATAAATAATTGGTTCGAAAATAGATTTCTGAAAATAAACAATTGGTTCGGAAGTAGCATTCCGAAAATAAATAACTTGTTCGGAAGTAGAGTTCCAAATTTTTTTTATTTTTTCGATATTCAACTTCCGAATGTGTTTATTTAATGTCCATAATAGTAATTTTACTTGAAAATAAAATTATAATAAAAATAATTTTTATTAAGTGTGTGTAAAGAGGGGAATAGGGATGTGCAAATAGAAGCTCCCTGCATTTGATCACTTGTGTCATGACAGTTTACCAATTCTTTCTTTCATCAATTGGAATTGCTTAGGATGAAAAACTTGTACCCAAAAAAAAAAACATTTTGGGGAGGAAAAATGGGAATTATTGAGAAAAACTGTGAATTAATCATAATGACCCAAGTAATTGTCTAAGTGGACATGGTGAGAATATTTAGGTGTTTAAGCAAGTAAAATTTCAAGTTTGAGTCTATAAGATGCTTATATACATTATAATCTAATTATTGACATATTAATTATTTTCTCATAATATAAAATAATAATAATCATAAAGATTGATTGAAAAGTCAAGGTCAATGAACCCATTTTAAGAGGATTATAGTGTTCATATTTCGTTTGGTCCCACTTAAAATAATTGTAATCGAATGTGGCCCTAGTTCGATTTTTCCTTTTTTAAATTACAAATATAAAAAAAATCTAGGGTGTGTTTGGTTTGCTTTTAAGAGAGTAATTTTCAAAAAAAAATTTGGGAAGATAGTTCGGAAATTTTTTTGGTTTGTTTGGTTGTATATTTTGAAAGTAGTTTTGGAGTTTGGGAGTTTGAGATGATTTAATATTTTGTTATAATTAAGTAGATGTGTGTAAGAGAAAAAATGATTGAAAATGAGAGAGAAAAGAGAAAAATGATTGATTGATGTGTAAGAGAGAGAAAATGATTTTGGAAATTTTTTGAGAAAAATCACAAACCAAACAAAATTTTGAAAAAAAAATTCAAAAACAACTCTCCCAAAAACAAACCAAACAAGCCCTAGTTTTTCAATATAAATCATTAGTCTATTTCAATTAAATAAAACTGATGAAAAAAATGATATTTTTGTCATTAAATTCAATTTAAGTGTACATAAAATATCTATAATAAATTATATAAATTTCAAAAGTTAATTATTGAAAAATTGAAAGGAAAATATTTTTATCTTCCGATAATCAAATCAAACAAGGGCCAAGGGCCATTATAACACGCCCCGAATTGAAATCATCTTTGGGGGGTGATTCTATTTACACTTAAATAATAACTCAGTATGTTCAATTAAAATTTTGAAATTTTAACTTCAATTATACCTTAATGTAAATTTACTAATAAGAACAATAAACATTAAGCCCTAAAATGCAATATTTTATTTTTTTTCATGATACACCATAATCATTCATTCGTATTCTTCATATTATTTTTCAAGTTCCTATTTTTTTTTCTCTTCATCTTCTTTCTCACAATTATCATCAATATCATTATTTTTTTATTGTGTTGTTATTTGTAAATAAAAAAAAGTTTGAACAAAATCAAACAATAAATAAAAATAATAATAATAATTATTTTTTTGTTTGAAACAATCTATCATCTAATTATGTGTGTATTCAGATCGTTGGGGCTAAAAAGGATTAGCTAGAGAAGATGGTTGAGAAGCACATAAAAGAAACCAAAATGTGCTGCTTGATTGATTAGTAAACGATTAACTCATTATCTTTATGTTGCTTTTGCTTTGCTTATCAATATGTAGAATGAAAACCAATTGTGACGTTGATCGTGTTGAATATGTATTGTTTGGTAATGGAAACTCAAAACATTTCATTTACCTCCTTATTTTTTATTTTTATTTTTATTCTTATTTTTATACTCATCTACCTTTTTATTGATGCTGAGAGATTTCAACACGGCAGGGGTGTTGAAGAGATTGCGTAGGCATGAAAGATCTGCTTAAGAAATCTATTTAAGAATTTTAATTTTTCTTTAAAATGGTGTAATTTAGAGTTTTTAATTTGTTTATTATTTGGGTATATCATAAATTATAGTTTTATTTTAAAGGGTAATTTGTGAAAAACACATAAGGTATACTGAGAGTAAATTATAAATAATTTAATAGAGAGTACTGAAAAATTACACGTATTGAATGATTTTTTGGATACAAATAGAATCCCCCCATATTTGGCCTTTGTTTTGATTGTTAGTTTTTAATTTACAATTTTTTTTTTTTTTACACCAAATGGAAATGTTTTAGTGAGCCTCCTCTGCTCGAGATTAAAGAATAATATAAAACATCCTAATTAATATATAACTAGGATATAGTATCACTGTCTAACAACAAATTGTTACGCAAACATAATTAACCTCATTATGCACATAAAAATTACTAAGTAGGTTGTTGGTTACATTTGATCACTGTACGGGGAGCAAATATTTGGCGTTGTCCGTACTCCTCGTGTCCAAACTTTACTTCACTCTAAATAACTTGAGAACACAACGACTGTGAGCTACCCGGAGGGTGTGATGTCGGAAATCCCCTCCGACGTTCAAGTTAGCACCCTTTTAGAGAGAGGAGACAAAAGACAGATAGCCCTGATAACCAAAATTGTAGACATGTTGTATGGAGGCGCCACACAGTTTAATAGCTTCTGTGCACACCACTTTGCTCGTCCTTTTCTGGATGCGTGGTTGTACTGCCCTCTCTATTCCTTACATGTGTATGCATCAATACTACCAAACAATATTTGGGCAAACCGCCAAACGATATTAACGCACTACTTCAATGGATTCCTCTCCTTGCATTCTGATTGGGCCACGTAGCAAATGTTAGATAATGTCTCAATGGGACCACATAATTAAATGTGGTGTTATCATTTATAAGAAGCCTACAATTTAAGTGGTTCAATTTAGTTAATAGGCTTAAGGGTATATGTGTTATGGACCTAATGTGTAGATACTAGTTGTATAATTTCTATTTCTATGAGGGGCAGAAATAGAAATTAAAACATATTGGTTAAAGTTGGTTTTCATTCCTTTTGAACTTCCACAACCTTTCAGTTTTGAAAACCAATAAATAGAAATTAAAACCAATAATGGTTAAAGTTGGTTTTCATTCCTTTTGAACTTCCACAACCTTTCAGTTTTGAAAACCAATTACAACCTTTAAAAGGTTATGGTCCCTATTCCTTCCCAAGTGGAGAAAAGAACACTGCCATTTTTCTAAATCCTCTCAAAGGAGAAACATAAGGCACCAAAGGGGAAAGGACTAGAAGGCAATAACATAATCAATAACAAAGAGTTTATTGATAATCACGCTTCCGTTTAACCGTTCATCAATGGATTCAGGTATGTCATTTTGTCTTGATTTCTTGATAATACACATGGTAAATGATCCAAAGTGTAAGGTTTATGTTCTGAAATTTATGTTTACAATTGGTATCAGAGCATGCATATCATGTGTCTTATCAGAATTGATATGCTTTATTCATTCTATTTAGTTTCCTGGAATCAGATTCTGAATTTTTTTATGGATGTAAATTCTGTTTTTTCCTGTTTTGTTCTGTGAAAAAGGCAATCTGTTTTCTGGAATTATAAAATGATTCGGTGGGCAATTTTTTTTTTTTTTTTTTTTTCTCCCACATGGATGAACATCATGTATTTATATATATATAGATATATCTTGCGTTTTGATCGGTTTATTTTTGAACATCATAAAAAAAAAAACTATTTGTTTTTGGACCCGTCAATTCTATTTATATATGTATGTATATAATTGGGATTGCTGCAGATTATATAACATATACGGGGTCACAAATTTAGAAATCTTTAAATTTAATGTAATTTCATACAACGTCTACAGAAATTTAATTTTCTAACATTCTCAATATAAGTCAATTCAAACAAGATGTCACAAAAGTGATCTCTCTTGTCTAGATTGTTTTATATGGAATGTTTTGATGTTCATGTCTGTGTATCTCATGCGGGTATTTATCGGTCCAAAGACATAATTAAGACTTGGCAGAATTACACACACATTTTGTGGTGATAAACATGTGCCAATTGTCAAGAAAACCTAATGTGAATAATAAATCCATCAAAAGATAGATTTGTTATTTGACATAACTTATTGTCAATGTTTGATCATTACAACAAGCATACCACTTACAGTTAATATCACTACCCAAAGGCTTGGTATTAATGTTGTGCTAGGTATTTTGAGATGTTGTCATTAAATTACTTTATTTAGAGATTATCTGTTTGGTAACTTAATGTGAGCATAATTGTATATCTCCAGGAACATGAGGTAGAAAATGGAATGTCGAAAGATGATCCAATCAACTTTCGTCAAGCCATGGAAAGTTCCAACTCTCATAAGTGGATAGAAGCCATGAATGAAGAATATAAGTCTATGCAAGACAATAAAGTTTGGGAACTTGTCTCATTACCAGTTAGTGCGAAGCCCGTAGGTTGTAAATGGATATTTAAAACCAAAAGGGATTCAAATGGTAATGTGGAGAGGTATGAGGCACGTCTTGTAGCCAAAGGCTTTACTCAAAAAGAAGGAATTGACTTTAAAGAAACTTTCTCTCCAGTTTCTTCGAAAGATTCTTTTAGGACAATTATGGCGCTTGTTGCATATTTTGATTTTGAGTTGCATCAGATGGACGTCAAAACAGCTTTTCTTAATGGTGACATTAAAGAAACAATTTATATGGTACAGCCAGAAAACTTTGTGTCAGGAGACCCAAAGAATATGGTTTGCAAATTGACTAAATCCATCTATGGACTCAAACAAGCTTCTCGTCAGTGGTACTTCAAATTTCATCAAGTTCTCACTTCGTATGGTTTTGAAACTAATGTTGTTGATGAATGTGTGTATCACAAGTTCAGTGGGAGTAAACACATATTTTTGGTTTTATATGTTGACGACATATTGCTTGCCACAAACGATATAAACTTATTGCATGACACCAAGAGATTTCTATCTAAGAATTTTGAAATGAAAGATCTTGGTGATGCTTCATTTGTATTAGGAATCGAAATACACCGAGATCGTTCTCGGGGTATTCTGGGATTATCACAAAGGAGCTATATCGAAAAAGTACTCAATAGATTTGGCATGCAAAATTGTAAATCAGGTGAAACCCCGGTTGCTAAGGGAAACAAGTTTAGTCTCAGCCAATGCCCGAAGAACAGTCTTGAAATTCAAGAAATGCAGAAGATTCCTTATGCCTCGGCTGTAGGGAGTCTAATGTATGCTCAAGTATGTACGCGTCCGGATATTGCGTTTATAGTTGGCATGTTAGGCAGATATTTAAGTAATCCTGGCATGGATCATTGGAAAGCAGCCAAGCGTGTTATGCGATATTTACAGAGAACAAAGGAATATATGCTCACATATAGGAGATCAGATAAGTTAGAGGTCATTGGATATTCCGACTCCGATTTTGCTGGATGCCAAGACAGTAGGAAATCCACATCAGGCTATATTTATCTGTTAGCTGGCGGAGCAATTTCTTGGAGGTCTGCAAAGCAGACGCTCATAGCTTCATCCACCATGGCCGCAGAATTTGTAGCATGTTATGAGGCATCAAACCAAGGGATATGGCTGCGGAATTTTGTCACTGGGTTGCGTATTTTGGAAGGCACTGAAAGACCACTTAAGTTATATTGTGACAATAAGTCTGCAGTTTTATATTCCAATAACAACAGGAGCTCGACAAAATCAAAGCATATTGATATCAAGTTCCTAGTTGTAAAAGAAAGAGTGCAGAGTGGACAGATTTCCATAGAGCACATTGGGACAAACTCCATGATAGCGGATCCACTTACGAAGGGACTACCACCCAAGGTCTTTTATGAGCACACTGCTCAGATGGGTGTTGTTCTATTTGAGAACATTCTGGTTTAGTGGGAGTTTGTATTTATATTACTGCTTTATGTCAGCCTTGAGTTTTATCTATGTAATTAGATTAATTTCTGCAGAAATGAAATATTCAGTTTATTACGCTCTGTTACGTATTGTGCAGTATTGATCTCAATAAAGTTAAGTAGGACCAGTTGGAAATAGGCATGTATGGATCACATCACATGTAATTTCCATGCTACGCATCCATGATTGATCTATGTCATTTAGCTGTATTAGTATACGTGACCATTGGTGGGTCGAGTTACGATTGATGTAACGAAGACCGCTTTGATCCTATATTAATATAGTTAATGGACAAGATTGCTTGGATACCCTCAAGTTATGATAACAAATTTCTGAGCTCACTAAAGTTAAGCACATTTTTCAAGATACATATGTGGTCCAGTGGGAGATTGTTAGATAATGTCTCAATGGGACCACATAATTAAATGTGGTGTTATCATTTATAAAAAGCCTACAATTTAAGTGGTTCAATTTAGTTAATAGGCTTAAGGGTATATGTGTTATGGACCTAATGTGTAGATACTAGTTGTATAATTTCTATTTCTATGAGAGGCAGAAATAGAAATTAAAACATATTGGTTAAAGTTGGATTTCATTCCTTTTGAACTTCCACAACCTTTCAGTTTTGAAAACCAATAAATAGAAATTAAAACCAATAATGGTTAAAGTTGGTTTTCATTCCTTTTGAACTTCCACAACCTTTCAGTTTTGAAAACCAATTACAACCTTTAAAAGGTTATGGTCCATATTCCTTCCCAAGTGGAGAAAAGAACACTGCCATTTTTCTAAATCTTCTCAAAGGAGAAACATAAGGCACCAAAGGGGAAAGGACTAGAAGGCAATAACATAATCAATAACAAAGAGTTTATTGATAATCACGCTTCCGTTTAACCGTTCATCAATGGATTCAGGTATGTCATTTTGTCTTGATTTCTTGATAATACACATGGTAAATGATCCGAAGTGTAAGGTTTATGTTCTGAAATTTATGTTTACAGCAAATCCTACCGAGTTACTTCCTGCACGTCGCTACAGTCTGCCCTTTGGAACCGCATTACTCTCGACCGGCCAAAATCTGAAGTATCTAGCCGACTTCTTCAGCTGTACCCATTTGTCCCTGTTGACCTTGCTCGGCTTTGGACTTTCGCTTCACCTAGCTCAGCTAATGATCCACGTCGAACAACTAACTCGGTCCAACTTCCGGACCTCAGGCTAACTCAGCCGCGTGATCTAGAGCGTCGGCCAAATTGTCCTCGACTATGCCAACTCGGTCGCGTAATCCAACAACAAAGTCCAAGTCACAACTAGGTCGGCCCGTTTGCTTGGCGCAAACTCCCCTCTCAATCACCAAAGTTTACCCTTCTATATATGTGTCAAAAATAATGTGATATCACTGTTTAAATTAAATATATTTTAATAAAAAAGAACCTAGTCTAATATCCCTTTTTGAAAAATATTTTGTTTTACAATGGTGCTATACACACCAATTACTATAATAATTACAGGTGTTTTAGAAAGATGATAAAAAGTTAGCTTTTGACTTTTAACCAAACTTTTTGACTTTTTAAGAAAGTGATTTGGGAAGTTGGTAAAAAGCTGATTTGGAAAGATGATAAAAAGTTGGCTTTTGACTTTTAACCAAACTTTTTGACGTTTTTAAAAAGTGATTTGGGAAGTTGGTAAAAAACTGTTTTTGACTTTTTTGAGTTAATATTTGTTTATGATGTTACATCACAATAAAATGACCAAAATACCTCACCCGAATTAGGAAATTTACTTTTTGACCAATGTGGCTCATTTACAACAAGGAGGTTAGTCATGTAATTTCATTCCTTGCGTTTTTGTAAACTTGCCAAATGATGTTTAGCTTTCTATGGCTACTTGTAGTTGCTTTTTTTGAAGCTGCAAACGTAGCTTTTAATTGGTTCCCAAAAGACCACTTAGTATATCAACACATGCTATAACAATGCAATTTCAAAATTATGAATCAAACTCATTATACAAATTATAAAGACTCAAAACTAATAAAATTATGTCAAATCATTCATTAATACACTAATTAATATATCAATTAATACGTATAACTTTATTATTTGTTTTATTATGTCACTAATTAGGTTGTCACGCTAATCAAATCACTGATTTTTTTTTTTTTCCTTTTCTGTTTCTTGCTTGTTTTCACACTTATCTTGATGATCCTTGGTTTACACTTGTACTGATCTATTTAGGGTTCGCTTGTGATGTAAATTTAATTTTTGGCTACTTTAGTCTGGGGTTAAAAAGTCTCATTTGGGATAGACTTTTTGACTTTTTTGACTTTTGTAAGAGAAAAAATAAAGGAAAATTTGACTATAAACCCCCTTTACCTTACTTTCATTGTTAAAAGGACTAAGAAAAAAATTATACTTTCTAAACCCCCTCATAATTATAAAGTCTTGCATAAAAGACAAAATTTATTATTTAAATATTTTATCAGACTATTATATCCTCAACTAAATCTTCTCACCTTCTCCACCCACTCTCTCCCCACCTTCTCTGTCTCTCTCCTCCCCTTCTAAACACAGCTTCTCTTCATAGCCATGGGGGCCACTTGTGGTGGTGGTGGTGAGTTGTTGTCGCCGCCGCATTGTTAGGCGGACAAGTGCGACGTTGATTTGACGAAGGCGAAAAGATTGGTTTGCGAGCTCTATACGAAGGCTACGGTGGCAATTGTCGCCGGACTCCGGCTATAGATACACACACACATATATAGAGAGAGAGAGAGAGAGACAGATATGTGGATATGCATTTACCATTGCCACCGATTTGAGGTTCAATACCGATCTAGGGTTCTAGATCAACGTTGTCGCGACACTCTAGGAGGCGACAAAGGCGTGTTTGGTGGAGTTGTTTGATTATACATCTTTTTTTTAAACACAGATTTGAGTTTTGAATATATATATATATATATATATATTTGTGTGTGTGAGTGTTTTTGAACACATGTATTTTTTGAAATCAAAAGATAGAGAGATATTTGGATGTGTTCTCTGAAACGGCCACCTCAGTCAGATTATGATCTGTATAATTTCAATAGATAAATGTTGATGCAGAGTAAAATTTGACTCTGGTTCATTCATTTAGTATGTATTTTATTTGTTGTAACAGTAGAATTTTACTCTGGTTAAAAACATGTTGATTTGCTTAACAATATAAAATTTTACTTTGAATCATAGTAAACTTTACTCTGATTCAGAGTAAAATTTTACTCTGAAAGTACAATTTTACTCTGAATCAGAGTAAATAAAATTTTACTTTGAATCATAGTAAACTTTATTATAATTCAGAGTAAAATTTTACTCTGAAATACACTGTGAGGATAGCTTAATAGGAGAGCTGGTAAATATAAGAGTAATATAGTAAAAGAAATAAGTTTTAAAATATTAGGGGTTTTTGAAAGTACCTGTACAATTCTTGTCCTTTTAAAAGAGAAATTAAACAGTGAGAGGTCTATCACCAAATCTCCCAAAAATAAAATGATTATGGTTTGGAGATGACATTTTGTCTTATTGAACTAAAAACTTATTTTATCTTTTTATAACTATTTTAATAAAAAAAAAACCTATTTTAACTTATGTCAAATGAAGGCTTAGTTTATTAGAATGAGATAGAATAGCCATTTCATTCTTTTATAATAATAAATAATAATTTTATTTATAATATATATATATATATTTTAGGGAAATTTATCGGAAAGTCCCATCCAGCTAAATTGTGTTTCGTTTGGCCCCACAAATATTTTGTTTTCTTGGCCAGTCCATGTCAAGAGGGATATCTTACTGATAACTCCTTTTTTGAATTTACATTGTTATGTGGTGGACAAATATGCCCTAACATAAATTGTGGGATGTTATCTTTTATTTTGGGTATGTATAATCCCACGTTTGGGGGGGAGGGGGGGTTTGGAGGTGTGAAATCTTTTTACGAGTGTATGTATGTGACAGTCCACCATTGTTGCTTCTAACGTGAACACTGTCAAATCGGTGTACCGCGTCGGCAAAGTCGATTCCTCCTAACATTGTTTACATTGATTTTGTTTGCTTGGCTAGTCCATCTTCTGTAACAGTTCGCCATTGCTGCTTCTAACGTGAACACCATCAAGTTGGTGTACCGCGTCGGCAAAGTCGATCTACCAAAATCCCTCCTAACATTGTTTATGTTGATTTTGTTTGCTTGGCCAGTCCATCTTCTGTGACAGTCCGCTATTGCTGTGTCTAACATGAACACCATCAAGTTGGTGTACTACGTCAGCAAAGTCGATCTACCGGAATCCCTCCTAACATTGTTTATGTGTGGTCCCCCACATCAAAACGTGAACATCATTATAATCACATACACACAACTAACAACACCCACACATCACATATCAAACATATATAACACCACACATACATTTCTAAGAACAATAAACAAAACACAGCACACACAATGCAATCCCAAAGTCCCAAACACACAAATAGTTCACACACTAGCACACACCATCAACGGACAAATACAGAACACTTATGTTTCGTAGTCATTTTGCTAATATTTGTTCGGCTACGCTGATGCCCCACGCCTCCGCCCGCTTACGTTTACAACAAATTCACCTTCTCTGCTCAAACTAGGGTTTCACACAACCAAAAAGCCCTACAAATCGAAACAATCTATCCATAACCAATCAACGAAACATTCCTCAAATTTCCCCAATCTCGATTGTGGGACGCAATCACATGAATTTGAAATTTGAATTACGAGAAAACACAACCAATATGACCTAAGGTTCCATCACTTCTGGAATGTTCCCTGTTCCCAAATTGAACTTCACATGTTCCCATTTGTTGGATTATACCCCACCCAACATGTTGTTCTGTGGATCGGGTTGGAACGCCTAATTTCGAAATGGGTGTAATTGAATGTGTTTGTGCCATATGTATACGGGCAAACGGGTCGATGTGGCCCCACTACATGATTTCACACTTCACGTATGGGTCAGATGAAACTCACATGTCATGTTCACACACACCCATCAACTTTGCCCATAATTCAAAACACTAAAACAACATTAGTATGCTTTTTTCGGAAATGTGAAGCACACTTATCCGTACTCCCACAGTTTCATTAACAATCTTTCACAATGGTTTGACCAATGGTAAATTAGTAAACAATCAGTCAAAAGGACTAGAAGGTTAACAAGAAAACATTTGGGACTATATGGATCAAAAGACCGAAATATAGGATTTATTGGTCAATTCTCCTATTTTTTAATACTTACGAGTCGAATGCTTTCCTTCTGTTTTTATCTAAAACCTCGAAAGGTGAAGATGATATATGTTTCTATTTTAATGAGGTCTCCAATCCAATCAAATAAATTTTTTTTTTTTTCAATTTTTAACTTCTTCCATTTTTTTTTTTTTTTTATCAGAACTTTTTCCATTTTTTGGTTTGTTCTTTTTTTGGTCGTTTTCAGCATCTAACCGGCATCCATGGTCTACACCTTTATGGCGACGCCTGTTTTGCTCCACCGGAGGGATGAGATTGGTCTTATTTGGAAATAAATTATTTTAATAATTTTTATGAAAAGATATATAAAAAAAAATAATGTAATAATTTATATTGACTTTTTAATTAAAATGTTTAGTCCCCAAACGAGACCTAAGACAAGTGACTATTAATGTAATAGTATTATTAGGTTGGAGATGTAGGATAAATAGTATTTGTTTATACGCCATCAAATTACTAATACTATAGACAGTATTAATATATAAAATTAATCTTTTTATACTTTTTAATCTAAAGACATTTAAAATATATAAATTTTGCTTAAAAATTATTTAAAAATTCACTAAATATATATGAAAAATTATATTTTTTTAGTATTTATTAAAAAAATTAAATATTTCTTTCACAAATAAATTATTTGAAAAAAAATATTAAAAATATTTTAATCCATCTTATTTAATAAACTAACTAACGCTACTTTTGAAGGGAAAAAAAATCAAAACTACATGAAATTCTATAAATGCCATTTTCCTACCCTTCTATTTTATGTAGGACAACGGGCATAATGGTCTTTCAACCACTAATCCCATCCATCCAATGTATTTTTCTTTCATACTGGTCCAATCAAGAAGGGGATTGCTAGTTCTCTTGGATTCTTGGATCGTTAATTCCACCATAACCTTCCACAACCAAATACTCTTTGTGGTCCTCTCTCACTCATAGAGCTAAACAAACATAATTTATGAGTGTTTTTATTCTTTTTTCCCTAGAAAAATACAAATGAACCCAGATACTTCCTATGGAAGTCATTCGAATTATTTGGATTTTGAATTTATTAAAAGAATTTTTTTAAAAAATAAATTCTTCCCAGTTGGAGTCACTAGAAGTTACTTTAGATTGAATGAATAGAATTTAAGTAATTTTTTTAAAAACATATCATACAAATTAATTAATTATATATTTTATTTATTGATAGTAATGCAAGTAATACAATTTTTTTGATATTTAATGAACTTTTTAAATATTTTTTTTATATAAATTCTATACTTTTTTAAGTATATCCAAATTAAGTGAATTTAAAATGTGAAAAAAAAAATTAATAAAAATATTTAAAAAATTACTAAAAATAAATATATAAAATATAAATTTAAAATTCAAAAATTATTTTTAAAAACTCCTTGATTTTCTAATTATTGGAGAGAGAGAACGACTGAGAGAGAGAGAGAGAGAGAGAGAGAGAGAGAGAGAGATGAGTTAATATTAATAAGAGTGAGGCCCACGGATATTCTTCATTGCCCATTAAACACAAACAATGAAATCTTTGAACATTAAAAAGGAAGAATCTTTTTGGATGGATTCATTGTTTTTCACAAGTAGCCATTCCACCATTTCAAAGTTGAAACCTCACCCAAAATGCTTTTATTTCCATCTGATTCCTTCAATAATGCTAAAAACCGTCTCAGATTTTATTTTTTGGTAAGTTTTTTACTTTTAAATTAAAATGTAAAACCAGCAGCCTGACAAACCTTTCTGTACCATTAATTATTTTGTTTAAAATTTTCAAATTTAGCATGCTGATATATATATATATATAACATTTTAAAATTAATAAATCTCAAAAGGACTAAAATCAATATTTGATTGTTTGAGTTATGTGCACATGTCACGGTGATACTTTTAAAAGAAATAATATTTTAGTATAAAAATTCTCTTTTTTTTTATAAATTTTTGACATGTTGTTTACTGACATGTTTTTTTTCCTAATTTTAACACTATTCAATTTCAAAGCACGATACACATACAAAATTGGTTGTCTCACACCATAGCAAATTCCCTGCTTGACATACTTCACAGGGTCATGGCCAATTTCATGCCACTTTCAACTTTAAATATGTTAGATACATTTAAGGAGGTTTGTTTTATGAAATTGAGGTGGAGAGCTCGAACTCTATGTCCAATAAATTATCTCATGATTAATAGTTTATTACATTGTAATCTCTTTATTTAGTCCATTCAAACAAATGCTAATACTCGTGCTAAATGAAGAAGTGCAACATACATCATGTCCCTCAACTACATAACAAAAGTAAGATAACAGGACTTACCCATAAAATCTCTCGGTAGCGCTACATTTATTTTGGCTGAAATATTCTCTTTGAAAAATAATTTCTTATATTTGGTTGATGTATCAAGGATTATATTAGTGGTGACGGTGGGATAGCGGTGACAGCAACTTGGTGATTATAGTGTTGGTGGCAGTAATGGTGGGGTGAAGGTAATAACGGTGACAGTAGTGTGATGTCATTAAGAACCTTCAGTTAATCAGACCCTAAAAGTTTTCTTCCAGCAAGCGATTTTTCTATATTTTTGGGTTGCATGCCCAAGGCAATGCTTTTTGTGGATTGAGACGGAATGGTCTTCACTATCTTGCCTCTCATGAAATTTTTTCCGCTCAATTAAATTTGTTGTTTATGAACTTTAGTTTTTCTTTGTACCATACAGTAAAAAATGAAAAATAAAAAAAACATTTTGGGCGGAAGTCATTAATTTGAAGCACCCCGCAGATAGTACACATGGCTTCCCAAAACTCCTGAATAATTTCTCTGAAGCTCATCAAACCTAAACGCCCAGACCAACGATAAAATAAGTCCAACTTCAAGAGACATGCATGTGAACTATCCATAGCAAGGTCTGGCTCATGGCAATTCTGCCCTGAAAACCTCAACCAAGGAAGCTTCTAGTTTTCAATTGTTTCCTTCACAATCATGATGTATGAAATAAAATCTATAAAGCTCACCCACCTATTCCAAGATCATCCTAGGTTGATCCTCTATTCAAAAATAAGTTCCAATTAAATCCTACAAAAATCTCCAGCACAAAGAATTCAATCAAACTACCCACAAAAAAAAAAAAAAAAAAAATTAAAAAAAAATACAACATTGAAGCAACTAAATAAATTTATCTAGTTTTCAGTCACGCCTTTGACGATTCAAATTAAATCATCTGTCCAGTAAAGTTCAGCTATCTGGCTGCTAGTGGTTGCCGTATCCATTTGAAGCCCCATAAGCCCCAGCTACAGCATACATGTTTGGATCCTGATTCTGTGGCACGGCATACCCATAACCTTGCCTTCCATAATATGCGCCATTTGACTGATTATTGAAATCAGATCTTGACTGCAAGACCACAACATGAAAATTTGAGAACAAAACGAGTCAAAAATAACAAAAATAGACTAGCAATAAGAGCAAAAGCACTCAACATTAGTATTATTATAGTAGTCATTATTGGTAGGGCAGAACCAGAATTTGTTCTGAGGGGTGCCAAAGCTTCTAAAATAGATTTAATAATAAAAATTTGCACGTTTTTAAGTTCAATCATGAGAAATATATTAAAATGCAAGACTAAATTTCTACATGAAAAACGGAACTAGTTTCTATACCCGTGGCAAAATGTGAAAAATATAATTATGTCTAATAGTTTCATCGTATTTTTCTTCACTTTTTTTTTTTGGGTCTATAATTTTCTGGTATCCATGTGCTTTTATAAGTTCTATTTGCTGGGTAAGACCTACTTGATGGATTGGTGAAAACTAAAAGCCCAAGTGTTAATTAATTTTATTGGGTTAGGACTGACCTACAATAAAAAGATTATTCAGACTCACAACCTACAATAGAAAAGCTTGGATTTCTTATTGGGTTAGGCTCTTGGGGGAGGTTTTAAGAAATTGAGGGAGTGCCAGTAGAATAACTTTATACACACTATGATGTACAAGCCTCAATCATGAACTTGTAGGAAATGAACAAAAACAGGGATGGTATGTGTGCAAATATGAGCTAGTTGTCAAGATACAAGAATTTGTATGAAAATTTTGCTTACTGAAATAAAAATTAGATATTTCATTTCTTGGTGAATAGACAACCCTGTTCATTTTCTGCAACTTCATCATCAAGGCTCATATTAAACTAATAGAACTTCTGATAAAATATAAGCAAACTGGTTGTAGTACAAACTCATTAAATTTTCAATTCTTCAAAAAATGTGATTCAAAACAAAGCCAAAACAAAACAAGTCTTGTGTCCCAATCAGTTAGCACTAGTAGAATCGAAATCAAAGTGTACTTCTAACATGATTTTGTGCCTACAATCAAAACCACTCTAAAGATTTTACAAATTTTAGATCGTAGTAAGATCTAAATCGTTTGGCCAAATTGGGGTGGTAGGATCTTGAGATCATACAATCAGGATTGAGATTTCTAATCATGACTACAGCAAGGTCATGGGAGGCAGTAATTAGGCAACTAGACCCCCACTTTTTGGAGAGGCTGATTCCTGTGACGCGAACCCACACCATTGCCCAAATACCTCTAGACTTGAGAGTATAAAAACTATACACATCATATATGCTGCACAAGCCGTGATCCCACGACTAGACCCCAAGGCAAGATTATTACATACATGCAATCAACCATTTGCTCCAATAAGTTGAGAAAATTTACCTGCTTGTTTCCCGGACTTCGACCCCAAGACAGCCGAACTGTCTGCTTGCCAATAACCGTCCCATTCAGTCTCTCCAATGCATCTTCAGCATTGTTCCTGTAAACAGAAAAAAACAGAAGGGGGAACCATACCATGGTTACAGAGTGAAATGTTCGAAAGGAAGTCGTCACCACATGTACAGTAACAGGAGTCACTACATTCACTGCTTCATTGTTTTATAACCTGATGTCTTAATTATATTAATTCCAGATTTGATTTGAGAACAATTTGTTAATTCTCAACAAGAGACTAAGAATATCATCAATGATAGGCATTATAACATTAAACCCTGTTAATATTAGTGATGTTAATAGTAGTGCACCTGTTAGCAAATTGAACAAAGCCACATCCTTTTCCAGCAGGAATTTTAACAGAGACAACCTCACCATAATGAGAAAAGGACTGCCTGAGATCTTCATCAGTTACATCGGAGTCAAGCCCTCCCACAAATATCTACAATAAAACATGGGTTAGTTAAGTAACTAGAGTTTCTGATAACTAACTGAGCAAGTGAAGCTGGAGTTACTGTTGTGTTCGATGAATCGCCATCAGACTGAGCACTTTGGGGTATAGCACCATTTGAGGCATGTCCACCAGCCAATATCAGAGCTATATCAAACAAAGTAAAAATTAGTGTTAAGAATGAAAGCATAATGATATGAAATATGAAATAGACAACCTCAAAATAATAATAATCTTAATCTGTTGACTCAACATTTAAACTATAAAGATAAAAACATAGCAGCCTAGAGATGTGTTCTAAGTACGTATCTTGATGTCATAATATTCACAAAAGTTACTACTTAATACAAGGTCTAGAATATGAATCAAAGGATTCATAAATAATGCATCTAAGAGGCTGTGTTTGAACACGGAGGCTACTGATTCAGTGGTTAAAGTTCGGCATACTAACCTTAAGGTTATGGTTCGAACCTGAGGCTTGAGGGTAGATACTTTGTGCAAATTATGCTAAAGGTTAGATTTGTACCCAATTTACTCCTCCCCATACCCTCCATCTAATGGGGACTAAGCTGAACATGCTATTATAGATGCCTCATGCATGCAAATATACAAAAGATGACATCTAAGGTAATGCATGGCACCAGAGTTAATTACAAATTTGTTCTGTGAAAATAGAAGCTTAGAAAACTTCTACTGCCATTTTCTAATCCAAAAAACACAATGATCCAAAACAACAAAACCATAACACTAAGAAGCATGGACACGGACATGTGACATGACACGGATACGACACGGATACACCAACACGTTAATTTTTAAAAAATGCAAGACATAGCATGTGGGCGACACGCATGAAATATATAATTTTACATATTTAATATATGTTATATATATGAATATATCATTCAAAGATAATAAAAAATGCAATATGACACAAATTCCTACAAATTTATATGGTTTTTATTTTATTATTGTATCTTAAGTTGTTTTGTTCAAACTTATAATTAGTTTCACATGTGTCTAATTGATAAACATGTGTGTTTAACGATTGATACGTGTGTCCTCCAAGTGTCTAAATAGTATCCGAATCTTTAAAAAAAAGACACGTTTTGAAGAGTATCAAACACGTGTCCTAAAAGTGTCCAAAGAGTGTCGGTGTCCGACATGGACATGACACAGATACGACACCTTCTTAAAAGTGCCCGTGCTTCTTGGCCATAACATAACCACAATACTCTGGAACATTAAAAACAAAAATTGAACAACAATTGGTAAGTTTCATAAGGAAAGATTGAAGCCATACGACAGCAGATATCATGTCTTGAGCCGAACTTGGAAGGAAGCAAAATTTTAAAAAGCATTATTGAGGTTCATCCCAAAGTGAGACTAAGGAAAAATGAGTAGAGGTTTTGATATTTAGGAGACACTCCTTAAAGGCTTGTGCAACATAGTGTGAGGCATGCGCCATTTGCACATAAGCATATGAGGAGAGATTGTCCTGGGTCAGTGTTAAACCTAGTCTAATACATTGTTTAAACATAAAAAGAACCTGTTTTGAAACTATATTCCATGAAAAAAATCAAGTAAATGACCAACCAAAACACAAACCTGAGGCTCAAGTGACAAGCTCGATAACTAAAGCTAAGAATTTCGATTTCACCTTTGATGAGGGCAAACTTCCTTTTCTGTAATGAAATGGTAATGCCTTGAAGAAGAAAGTATTTACACTTGCACCTTTATATTTATTTTTAAGTAATTTTTATTATTTTAAAATATTTTATATATTTACTAACCTTGAGGTTGTGGGTTCAAATTTAAGGACAGTCACTTTGTGCATTTATGCCAAAGGTTAGGTATATGCTCAATGTAACTCCTCCCAAACACCCATTAATGGGTGTACTAATTGGACTTTTCTTTTCTTTTTTTTATAAAAATTTGAAATGTTTACGCCTCAATGCCTTGAGGCTTACACCTTGCCTCATGAGGGGTAAAACACATTCGCCTCTAAAAACTTTGGAAGGAATTACAAACGTAACTATGTATCACGGAAATGCAAAACAGGGAACACTACACTACACCTTGTGATGAATACTGTTGCTGTGCTGATTGCTTCTTAGGGGTTGCAACACCAATGCGCATAGCCCTAGTTGAACAGTACATGCCATTCATTTCAGTAATGGCCCTCGATCTCTCAGTTTCATCACCAAACCTAACAAAACCATAACCTTTTGAACGGCCAGTATTTGAATCAACAACAACTTTGGCACCTTTAACAGATGGGTATCTACTAGAGAAAGTTTCATTCAATACTACATCAGTAACATCTGAAGCCAAATCTCCAACAAATATAGAAAGATCTGAACCAACATCCGAACGCCTATCACCTGCGCTGAAGGTTGCCCAATTTAGGCGGAAAGTTTGCTCAGTATTTGGCATTGTAGTACCATTGAAGCTCTGCAGAACTTTCTCAGCTGCTGCATGAGAAAGGAACTCAATAAACCCATATCCCTCTGACTGACCAGTCTGCTTACTGCGAATAACCTTGACAGAGTTAACCTGTTGATATCATCACAACATTAGCAAGCAATCAAGGGACTACCAAACGATATGAGAAGCAGCATAAAAGGGCTAAAGTAATAATCTCTCTATGCCTAATGCAACTGAAATGCCATACTCTATAATTGAAAGTAGAAGCTAAAATTACAAGTTGCTTATAAACTATTGACATGAAGAGTCAAACATGGTAGGAGCAAAGAGAAAAGAAAACATGTTAAGACTTCATCACACAGTTGACATGATGAGCACGAATGTGCACAAGTGTAAGCTTCATCTTTTCAGACTTTTACGACATGGAAATAAAACTAAATTTCTGAACATCTACTTTTAACTTCTCTGAGGTATTTCAATATTTAAGCATCCAACACTACCAAAAATAAAATAAAGCACCCGAAAAAGAATTATGTTAGGAAATTTCCTGATAAGTAAGAAATATATTACAAAATAGCTGAAAGAAAATTCTTGAAAATTTATATGTACTCAATATTCCACATTCAATAAAACATTAAATCAATTTAAAAAAATAAAATAAAATCTAGTAATAAGGATTAAGTTAAAGAGCTGTAGCCACAATTCACTAGACTTGCGCTCAATTCGTCATTACTCATTTACAAGCGTTCAAACAACATCAGATATAGACACGTTGGTGAAGGGTGTTGTCTACAAATAAAATGTACTTCAACTGGATGTCATCACGTCAATTAGAAAGGGTTTGCACATAAAGCTTGCTTGTCATATTGCTGAGACGTGGTCACCGGCTTGTTTTACTGTAGTAGTAGGTAATTCTCATTGGAGATTTAAGTATGGAAATTTTCCCATCTGAGAGAAGTTCAAAATACTTTGTTCTTCATTAGGATTTCTCCTTCAAGGTAATCTTGGGCATATAGTTTTTCAGCCCTTGGGTAGAGAGATATGACTACCTCTATTCTCATTTGCTGAAGAGAACATGGTTCAAAACTAAAAGAACAAAAACAGGGCTCATTGAAAGCTTCAGGTATTAGGCATGCTAAGAGTGTATGTATTTCTGTGTGCACAGGCACACAAGCTTCCATTGTGTGTATCTATGTGTTTGTGTACACATGTATCATATGCACTATATGTATATGTATATTACTATATGTGCTGTGTGCCATCCTCTTTTCTGAAATTTAATTAGCAACCTAAAGCTATTTTGCCAATGTCTCTTTCCAGCCATTTCACTTGTCATGTAAGGCCATTTGGACATCAGAATCTGCCTGCCAACAGAAATATTATGAAACAATCAACAGCCGAATAGTGCTACTAATTATAATTTTCTGATTGGGACTATAAGAAAATAACTCCAACTTCACTAATTGTTATTTAACTCATTCTAGAAGAAATAACTCAACAACCCAACACTTTGTTGATCGGTTATTAAAAAGTGTTAGTACTGGCAATTCAATCAATATACTTGTCGTTTACTCAATGCTAAAGTGCATCTTATCTGAAAGATTAATAGGTGAAAAGTTAATTACAGATATACACTTCAGTCTGAAGCCCATAACCACTGTTGCAATGGCAATTCAAAATTGATGGTATTGGTATGGTAGTGATCAATTTATTTTCAAAGCTAAAATGTGATAAACCAGGTCAGTTGACACAAAATTTAAGCATGAATCTCAACAAAGCAGGCTAAATAACTAGGTTAGAAGTTCTACATCAAATTGACCATAATTTCGAAAATTGTCACACTAAAGAATGGAGTAAGGTTCCAAAATTAGGTAGCTTTAGTTTGTACACTCCTCAGACGGTCATATGAAACCCATCAAAAGTTGTTTACAAAATCATTTGAGGAGAGAAAGAAAAGAAAAGATTACTTAAGTTATAAGAGAAAAGAAAAGCTTGTGTTTTCTCTCCCTTTCATTTGGATAAGCAAGAGAAAAAACAGAGTGATTTCTGTCCTATCTTGTTCAGTTAGATCACATCAAAGAAAAGAATAGAAACTATATCCAGTTATATCACCTAAATAGCCTTCTATGTATTTAGATGGACATGGGTGTCATTTTTTCTTTCTTTTGTATTTAGATGGACAATTTGGTATTATGAAAATTTTAGTAATGAGCTGATTTCTTCTCTCCCAATCTCTCCACTTTAGGAGATTCAAAAAGTGGGTTTTAAGAGAAATCTTCCTATTTCATTCCATTTATCTCCTCTTGAGGTCGTGTTTGGTATATAAATTTCGTGTTTGGTATATAAATTTAGAAAGGAAAAAAGAAAAGGTAATTCACATTTCACCTACTTTTTTTTTCTTTCACTTTTTAAATTCCTACCCAAATCCATGAACTAAGCACAGCATTAGTAATACAAATAGCCGAGAGAAATGCATTTCTTTTCTATTCTCCTCAAATCACCCAATCCAAACAGACTGTTAAGCCCGACTAAGTGTGAATTAACTATCACCAATTTACCATGCATCACAGATGCCGTATGAGATAAGTTCGTTCAAAATTAGCTCATATAAAAAAGGACAATCCTAGCCTTAACACGTGTCTGAACCTGTAATGCCGAGATCGTAAATGAAGCAAATGTACAGCATAATTCAAGATCATAATTTTATACTCTAATAAATTGTGTATTCAAAGATTCAAACAGCTTAATCAATTACTTATCAATTAAATTATCCTTAACATCATTAAATTCATATCATTTACCAAATCAACCAAAACTCCCACCTTGAACGCATTGATTGAGATCTCAATTATATTTATAACAAAAAAAAAAAAACTTTACAAATCACACACAGGTCACATTAAATGATTCACAAAAAACCTAACCTCGCCAGTGTGAGCAAAGCAGGTGTTGATGTAACCTTCGTCCATCCATTGTTGAAGATCACCAATCCAGATCGTCCTATTCTCATCACTCGAACCTTGAATCTGTTGTTGTTGCTGTTGATGATGTATCTGTTGTTGTTGTTGTTGATAAGGTTGAAGATGATAGGGTATGTAATGCGGCTGCTGGTACATCATATGATGCTGCATCGCCATTGCAGTCGCAGGGTACTGCATCGCCATCCATTGTTGCTGTTGCTGCTGCTGCATCCACAGCTGCTGTTTGCTGCTGTTGATTCAGATCAGCACCGTTGTTTGTTGATGGCATCATCTTCACAGCCTCAATCTCTCTCCTCGAAATCACAGTGAATTGAAATTCGGCAACAAATGGTAGAGAGAGAGAGAGAGAGAGAGAGAGAGAGCCCGGTCCGAACCAGGGCTAGAGAGAGAGAGAGAGAGAGGAAGGAGGGGGGGGGGGGAAGGGAGGGAGAGAGAGAGAGATTGGATCTAGGGTCGGCCTCTGGGGTTTACATTGGTTGTGACGAGGTGTTGGGGTTTGAGCCGTTGGATTGGATCATGGGGATGGTCGGTGAAGAGGTATATCACCGTTGAATGGAGAGGGTAGAGATGATGATTGGATGAGAACAACCGGAGGGGCCCAGTGAATGAGGCGGTGGAGGGTAGGTGTCTGGATTAAGCAATTCTTATGTGCAAGTGCGTATGTTATGCAATTGCGTAAATTTTTATAAATGTGTATAAGTTATTTTATAAAATTATATAAATTTTTATAAACGCATAAATAATTAAAAAATTATAATAAAACACTTATATATATTTATAAAAATTTATATAAATACATATAATACACACTTTTGCCCATCGAACCCATCACGTCTGGATTTGGGTTAGTTTGACCATTCAAGCGAAGTTATGAAACGGTAATTATTGGGGGCTTGGTGTGGAAATAGGAAAGTTCAAAGCCCAACGTGGACATGTTGGACTGGTCAATGTTCTCGTCTGGAACTTTCCGAGTTTGGATAAGTACTTGATATGATTGGCCTCACTCGGTCTCCAGCTCAGCTCGCGTCGGTAATATTCGGAAATTTTGAGTTCAGGTTAAGCTTTCACAAATAATTACAAATAAGTAATAAATTTTAGGGTAAACTACCAATAGGTCCTACTTTGGAGACTTATTACCCAATAGGTCCTACTTTGAAGACTTATTACCCATTAAGTCCTATTTGATAAATTTATTAAGTGATAAAGATAAATTTATCAATCTTTTTTTTTATGAATAAATTTATAGTGATAAATTTATCAGTCTCTTTGTTTTTATGAATAAATTTTTAGTGATAAATTTATCACTCTCTTATTTTTATAATGTTAAATTTATTAGTTAGGACCTGTAGGTAAATAAGTCTAGTTAATAGGACTAATTGGTAAGTACCCCTAAATTTTACTTTTTTTCGTCTTAAAATATTAATTATTTATTTCTTTTTTACTTTTTTAAAATATTAATTTTTTTTCAAAAATTAACAACTAAAATCATATAAATTTTTTATTTTGTCTTTCTTTTAAATTTATTAACAATATAAAAAGTACAATTATAATAATTGATATTTCTCAAAAAATATACTATCAAAGTTAATTTTAGAAAATTAATATTTTTAAAGTGTAATAATTATACCAACAAAAAAAAGTTAAATTTCTCAAAAGAGACTATTATTTTGGAACGGAAGGAGTATAAATATTAATATATTTTGTCAATTGGATTAAAAATTCAATTTTTTAGTCTTTTTGATTTTTTTTTAGTCATATCATTTCTTTATTTTTTATATATATTTAAGAAGAAAAAAAAAAAAGTCAAAAGATTGACTTAAATCTACTTTCCAAAATAAACCATTATTTCTTGTGATTTCACTCTTGTGTGGATTACTCCCTCTCATTTGAAAATAATCACATAATGTGTTTATAATTTATGGATTAATTTGTACCGTTGGGCCGTTAACTATTTAATGAAAAGACGGGTTGGTTTGGGATAACTTACAAAAATCAAAAAGTCAAAAAATTATTAAAAAAATCAAAAAAATCCATACTATTTGGAGGAAGCATGCGGGGGAAGCGCAGAGGACAAAATTATTATTTTGTCCTTTGAGTTTAACTATTCAAAAGTCAAAAAATTAAAAGTCAAAAAGTCAACAAGAGTAGAATGGTCATTTTGATTTTACTACAATATTTTATTACACATCTTTTCATACAAAATCAAAAAATTATTTCAAGCATACATTTTTTTCTCTACTTTTTTAGTCAAAAAGTCAAAAAGTGCACGTATATAGCACACCCTAAATAATCATAGCGTTGTATATAAGTAGCCTAAAGTGTGTAAACTGTGAACATTTTCGTTATTTGTTCGAGAGACAAAATGCATTTTAAACCTTTTGTTTTATTTTATGCGTGATTCATCTCATTAAAATTTAAAAATGAGCACATAACCTCTTATTTTTGGCACATATTTTGCACTTCTTGTTAAGCTAAATAGAATGTTTATTAGTCCACAAATCACAAAAGAATTATTTAGTTATTTCTAAATAAGAAAGGTAATCTACACGAGTAAAAACACAATATGGTAAAGTAAAATTTGCCCTAAATATTAATTATTAAAATCATAACTTGAGAATAAATTTCTAAAACAAAAACTGAAAGGTAATTTTCAGCAATACTACAAAATCTCAAATTTTATTCAAAAATTATCGAAAAAATATTGTTGCATGATTTAAATTAATCTAAGCCATGAACTCATTATATAATACTTGAATTTTTGGACAAACTTTATAGGCACTTAACTTTTCTGTAGATTGTCCTTTGACCATATATGAATCATACAATCCAATAACCAAACTAGCTTATAAACAATCAAGAACAAACACGTGGTGATTTCAAAGTAAAGTACTAATATTAATTGGTAAGTTAAGCACCGTTTGAGTACTGCAAAACAATTAGGATTTTCTATTTCGGATTTTCTATCAAATTTCACATTACATATACGTGCGTTGAACAACAACCATAGAAACATAAAGCAAGAAATCCTAGATGACTGAGAGGGTAATTTATAAGTAAATTGGACCGAGTTGGATAAATGGGCCGATCTGTGGGCCATAGTAAGAGAGGCCGAGTAAAAGGGCCTAGAAGTTAGCCCGGTCCAAGAGAGCTCTGCAGTTAGCTCGGTCACCACACTCAGACCGGTAACAGTTAGCTCGGTCATATCATATTGAGCCGAAGTATGTTGAGCTTTCCTCAGAACCTTGTTATTGGATAGCTCGGTCCAAAATCGTTGTGGTTAGTGCGGTCTCAGACAACCCGGTTGGAATATGTCAAACCGAGGTACACGCAGTGAAAGGAAGAACCGAGCTAGTGGGAGCTCGATCTAGTCTGCGGCTTTAGCATGGCCATGTTACCTCGGTCGTATTGACATCTAACCGTGGTAGAACCATCTCACTTGGTTTAAGCAGTGAGGGGGTGTTGAAGGATAAGCATTATCTTTCTGGAAAGTGATTCCTAGGAGGACTTTGCATGGAGAAGTAAGAGTCCTACTAGGATTGTGCCACGCGGAAACTATAAAAGCTCATAACATAATCTATGGGAGAGGTAACACAACTTTGATTCCCGAACACACAGAGCTTTTTGTTTATTTGTCTATTTCGCTGACTTAGGCATCGGAGAGGTGTCCGGCACACACCCGCCGGTTAGCTCAGGTTTGTGTTTTCAGGGAATAAAGCGACGACGTACGAATGAGCACAGACTTGATCAACAGAATTATACGAGAAGAATATTTCTTGCTCGTACAATGACGATATTGAAACCAAGAAAATCAAAGAAAAAACAACGAACAACATTTCAATTTAAAAGATGAATCTATTAGAATAGACGTCAAAGACATTGACTGAGAGGAGGGTTTGAATTAAAATAATCTCAGATTAATGATTGAAATCATAATTTTCAATAAAAGACAAACAAGTTCTCACTTACTTAGAAGAAATTCTATTTCCACGTACATATTGACCTCAATGCACATTATTTTTTAGTACACACACTTATGAATTTGATTAAGTATTATTTGTCTTATTCTACACACCACATATTCCAATTATAACTCTTAACTCAAATATTGTACACACACTTTTCATCCAAACATACACCCACACAGCCACCGGAAACCGATAGTGTTCCTTCACTACTCTTCTAGCGTTTCTGGTGAACCAAGTCATGGATCTCTTACACTCACTAGAAACCAACAAAACAATTTTGTGTAGAGGTATTTTCTGGGGATTAGGTTTTGGGGTAGTCGATGCAACATTTGGGACAATTTCAAAGGGAGTCCTCGACTACTCATCTCTACCACAACCCATGTTGTAATTTGATCGAAACCCACTTTGAATCGTATAAGCTCTAGTTGTTGCAAGAACAAGATCTCGCCTTTCGTTTTGTTCTTGATTGTGCTGATTCTGATATTGATTCTAATAGTTATCAGATACAGAATTGGAATTCAAATTGTGCAAAAGTACAAGCTAGGGTTTATTCTCGACATGTTGATTGGAAGATAAGGGTTGAATTCTAGCTAAGAAAACTTAAATGGATGGTTTTTCGACACTGATTCTCTCCGAAGAGGGATTTCTTGGAAAGCAAAGCTCATTGGAAAACTTGTCGGAAAATCAAATTGGTAGTTTTGCGGTGGCGGCGGCAGATGCGATGATGATGAAGAAGAAGAGACCATCTGATTGTTGTTGACGACGGACCATTCAAGATCGTCTTCTTCTCTATTGTTCTCCATTGGATTCATAACCGAAACAAATTAAATTAATTCTAGAGAGAGATGAAAAAAACAAAAGGGTTTATGGGTTTGTTTGTTGTTGGTGTTGGTAGAGAGAGATAAGATGAGATAGGTTGGGTTTTGATGTCCATTAGGGTCATTTTATTTTAGGGTATAATTATCGTTAAAATAAATTTTTATTAAGTGTGTATACTAAAGTAAGTAGGTGTATGAAAATAAAATTTCTCCATACTTGGACTTAGATTTGAGACTCAAAAGACTTTTTTGGAAATTAGGGGTTCCATGTTTGAGTTCACATTACATATACGTGCACATATAACAACCATAGAAGTACAAAGCAAGAAATCCTAGACGACGACATCGAAATCGAGAAAATTAAGGAAAAAAATAACAAATAACAAACAACATTTCACTCTATTTATAGAGGGCAAATCTATTAGAGGACGTCAAAGATATTAATTGAGAGGAGGGTTTTAATTCAAATAAATCTCATATTAATGACTGAAATCGTAATTTTTAGTAAAAGGAGAACAAGTTCTCACTAGTTTGGTCTTAGATTTGTGACCCAAAAGGATTTTTTTTGGGGAATTAGGTTTCCAATTTTGGGTTTCCTATCAAATTTCACATTACATATATGTGAATATATAACAACTATCATAGAAACACAAAACAAGAAATCTCAGACGACAACACTGAAACCGAGAAAATCAAGGAAAAACAACAAACAACATTTCAATCTACTTATAAACGACGAATTTATTAGAATAGATGTCAAAAATATTGATTGAGATGTGGATTTCAAGTAAAATAAATCTCAGATTAATGATTAAAATTGTAATATTCAGTAAAATGAGAACAAGTTCTCACTTGCTTGGCCTTAGATTTAAGACTCCAAGGCTTTTTTAAGACCAACTTTTTCTTGATCTGCTTCAATGGTGACCTATGCTTAATCGGGTTTGGTATAGAAAAAGCCATGAACTCTTCTAAGTTTTCTTGTTCTTCAACTTCTTAAACTTGGGTATCCTCCTCCTCCTGCTGTTATTGTTTGAGTTCCATCTTAGGACTCACTCACTCACTCACACACATACACACACTCTCTCTATATATAAATCCTCACTGGCAACTCCATCTCTCTATTTCCTCACTGGCGTCTTTACCTTTCTATCTCATTACTGGCATCTCTTTCTCTATTTCTCTATCTCCTCATTGGTTATCTCTCTAACTCCTCACAAGCGTGTCTCTCTCTCACTCTGTCTCTCTCTCTCCCCTCACTGGTGTATATGTATATACGTGTGTGCATATATGTACCATATATGTGTAGAGAGAAGCAAAAAGACAGATGTGAAGTAGCAGTCAACCCTGCTTGACAGAGGCAAATCCGGGGCAAATGAGAAATAGTCATAAATTTCAACCGTTTTGTTTTACTTTTTAAATTTAAAATTTTTTCTACCTTTTTTTGTTGGAGGATTCAATTGGAAGCATGATGATGAACACGCAACATAGCACGGATATGACACGTACACGTCACGTGAGGGATACACATAAAATATATAAATTTACATATTTATTACATGTCATATCATCCCTAGCTACAACCTTTGGTTGATGATTGTAAGTCTCTCCTAGGACGTTACTGGACTATCCATCTAAAACATGAATACCGAGAGGCAAACTCAATCACTGACATTGTTTCTTTTATCCCCTAACTTGCTTGTAATATTTCCCGCTCCTCCATGTTTTGTGCTTTCTTTGTTACTTTTTGACGAGGGTGGGATGGCTATCTCACATTGTGTAGCCAAGTCTTCCTTGTAAATAAACAATACTTGCCTCTTGGATATAAAAAAAAATTGCTGTGAATATTTATATATTTTTATTTTAAAAGTTTGTGTCAGAATAATTAGTTGTAGTGTGATAAATATTTTTATTTTAAAAGTTTGTGTCAGAATAATTAGTAGTAGTGTGATATAAATAAATAAAAATTTAGTTAAATTACATTTTGCTCCACTTAAGTTTTATAATATTTTAATTTGATCTCAAAGTTTATAATTTATTTCAATTTATTTCCAGAATCAACTTCAGTCCAATTTTAGATGAAAAATTCCTCAAAATTTAGATGAAAGTTTACTTTAGGAGCAAATTAAAAAAATTACCTATATTAAAGGTCAAAATGATAAAAAAATATTTTTTAAAAAATAATTAGTTTTAAGAATCAAAAGTATAATTAAAAAAAAAACCATAAAACTTAAAAGAGACAGTGTAATTGAAGCATTTTTTTTTCTTAAGTTGATTTGTTATTTGTTATGTTAATAAATTGGATTCATTTTGCATTCTAACGTTTTATAATTGTATATCACATCATACCTAATATCTAATTGAGATATGAGAAGGTCTAGACCAAAAAAAAAAAAAAAATTGAAATGATACACTTTAATACCATGATAAATGTGACATTAATAAATAAGATGATTTTGTAATATTCGTTAATTTGTATAATAAAATTCAAGAATTGACGGGCTTTAAAATAAAATGGGGCAGAAATTAACAAGGAGACAAATATTTTTTGAGAAACTAGAGAGTGGATGTTTTTAATTTTTAATTTACCACATACTAGTGCCCCTCCTCTGTGCGTTTTAAGGTTAGCAAGTGGTCAACAACCTCAAAACACCTCCCTCTACCAACCCAACCAAGGATTCAACCAACCCAATCCAATCCAACCAGTCAACTTCTACTAATCACAAAGTGTGAACCATATAAACCCTCTTTGATTATCCAAATTAGATATAAAGCACTGAGGATATAAAATATAATATAATATATTTAAAATATGAGATGCATCATATATATACTATGGAGTAAATTTTACTATGTTTGGTTATATCAGAAATAATTTATTTTATCCACAAATTTCCATTCATAACACTATGCTTGATTTCATTTTTCAAAAAACAGTTTTCAGAAAATTCTACTTCTTATTTTCCATTTTTTTTGTTTTTACTGAATTTTTTTAATATTTTAAGCAATTTTTTTTTTTACTTTTTAGACATGCCTAACATAATTATACCTAAAAAGTAAAAAATTTGTGAAAAAAAACCTTTTAAAAATTCGCTAAATACTAAAAATACAACAAAAAAAACGAGAATTTTGTATATTTTTTTGTATTTTTATGTATTTATTAATTTTTTAAGATATTTTTTCACAAATTTTTTACTTTTTAGATACATCTAAGTAAGGTGTATCTAAAAAAATAAAAAAAAATATTTAAAATGTTAAAAATATTCACTAAAATAAAAAAACACGAAAATCAAAAAACCAAAAAACAAATTAAATAGTAATGGCATGGTGCTCTCTCTCTCTCTCTCTCTCTCTCTCTCTCTCTCATGATGAAATATTTTGCAATAACCAACCATGGTTTACATATCACAATTTTACAACATGTAGAGACAAAAATAATCTCAATTTGTGCTTTCTATGTTTCTTTTAAATGAACTAAAAATTCAGGATGAACAAACAAACTAACCACACAAAAAAAAAGATAGCTAGGTGAAATCTCTTCCTAATTTTAGATCAGCTCAACTACAATGTTTATCCCTCACGAAGAAAAAAAAAAAAGGGTGAATCAAATTCAGAGAAAGCAAACACAACATGGAAGCAACAGGCAAGTGCTGTGGCTAAAATTTCAGCAAGGTTGGTGGTGTACTATCGGTTCCTACCCCTAAAAAAAATAAAGAATTAGGTTAAATGTGCTATATACAGTGCGGCGCCCGCAAGTCTTACATAGTATAATCTGAATGGAGGAAGCTTTCATATGGCGTTCCGTTGAGTGCCCTCTGGATATCATCCCAGTTCTCAACGTGTCGGGACAATGAACCTTTGTGTATCTTCACTTGCTGACTCTTCAGATCCCTCTGTGGAACCCTCAGAAAATCTTGGACATCCTTCAATTTCTGCAAAATACATGGAAAACAGTACTTTTGTATGGAAACAGAAAGAAAAATTAAAATAAAAATTGGCATCTTTTCAGGATCAACTGTTTTATAATATGATGAAATGTCTTACGGTGGAATTTTTTATTATGTCCTCGTAGTATAGGGTAATGTGTTGGGTGCTCTTGAAGTAATCTAAAGCTTTGGCAGTCATTTCCTCTACTTGCCTCAGATTGGGGATCAGCACTGTTGTATCGATTGTAGGTTTATAACTTGCAAGTATTTCTGCCTGAAACAGTATCACTTATTCATAACAGAGAAAGAAGGAAAGGGAGAGAGAGGAGCAGACAGAATGACTTGTGAGAGAGAGAGACCTCATGGGATGAATGCACATGAGATTTATGTGTTCCGTTCAGTGGCTTAGCATTTTGATCGTAAGAGTTTGCAAGAATTGAAATCATCCTGCGCAGAAGATTTCTTCTGAAGAGAAAAATCAATGAAACGCCCTTGGTATTGAAATATTCTACAATTTCTTCATGATGCTGCATTAAACCCTGCATTTAAAATAAAAAAATAAGGAAACCGTACTGTGGTTACATCAATTCAACATGCATGCAACAGAGGAAATTGACATCACAAAACTGAATTATAAGTTCATACACATTATTAATAACATCAGTAAGTAATGAGTGTGGTCAAATTGCATAATTTCAAGGTTGTCCGTGTCAGAAAGATGGAAAATTTAGCGGAAAACATGTTTTTTTAACAGGTAAAATTCTGCAAAATGAAAATTACAATGTTATCAATCTTCTGTTTAATCTGTTGCAAAATAACAGTTTAATCATTTGCCAGAAAGAAATTATGAAAGTTTGAAACTCATACTATATTCAGCACATTTAAAAGAAGACCATGGACCTCACAATTGAGTAGTAATAACTTGATCCACAAGAAGGTTTATCAACTTCAAGTCTGATTGCAGCATAAAATCAACAAATCTGAAATGGGACAAGTATATGGGGGGTGTTTTACCTAAGTTGAGCTTAACTTTTTCAATTTGGATGCAATGTATAGACTCCGTCAACCAATCCTAAAGTCACGGCATTGAACTAACTGCCGCTATAAGTTGCACAAACAATTCTGGGGAGAGATTGTTGACAGCGATGTTTTAATAAGTTTAGAAAATACATTTTTAGAGGAATAAGTCCACAGAATGATTTAGAACATACGTCATCGAGCAGAATTACAGAAATTTTGACTTTGCCAGAAAAATTAGATTGTATGTTTCTTGGAACCAGGATTGGAAAATTTGGGGGCTAATTCTCAGTCAAGACACATGCGATGACTTTATTTGAGTACATCAGGAAAAATTACTTTGTAATTAGAACATTTGAGAAGTGCCTCTGTTTGTTCATCCAGAGGAAGTCCTTTTCCCCATTACTTTCCTTCCTCCTACACTCTGTAGCTCTTTTATTTAAAACAAAGAAATGAGTAATATTAATAATTTGAAACCTCCCTTGTCAATAGATGCGCATTGAATTAATTAGGATTTTATTCGATGGATCTATAACACCACCTCAATCTCTTTGGTCATTACGTTTAGAGTGGTGCAACTCCTGTCTTTCTCCTATTTGTCCTAGTCATTCATCTTGGAGGAAATATTAACCTCCATTATTGTCACAACCCTCTATTCATGTATAAGAGTGCATGAGGATTATATTTGTTTGTTCTCATAAAGAAACACCCAATTTACCAATAGTGCGTGGAATATCTGTGATTATACTCAACATTATGTAATTGTTCTATGCAATAATTAGAAGATTACAGCAGGTTGCCTAACAAACTCACACCTGAAAAGCTTAATTGCTTGTCAAGATAATTCAATCTTCCAATCTAAGCCTAGTTTGACATATATAAAAATATTTATATGATAATTAATCTAGGGTGCTGTTGTCAGTGTAGCGTGGAACAGTTGACAAAACTATAAAATCAAACAATCATCATGTTCAGAGTTTGTATCGACTCTTAAGCAACCCAAGAATGAGGAGAGATCTGATTATTGAGACTTACACACTTCAGCTATGGTAGACATACCTATAATAACTACTAAATTGATGGCAAGTTATCTCATATGGAAAAATTGATAAACTAATTTGTAAGACAGGAAAAAGTTGAATAATTCCACCAAGGCATCACTCACCTGATTAAGCATCCATTTCAAGCCAACTGCAGCGGTGCACTCATTCTTGGAAGCACTGGTCAACCAGTCAAGATTGTAGATTTTATCCAAAGTTTCGACTATTGTTGAGATATTACTCCTCCGGACTTTTACAGAGAAAATCTCTCCATTGGAGCTTATGTTTATATGACTATTTAATAATGTCTCAAACCATCCACTCCCGGATCTCTGAGTAGAGAGTATGGCAAAATATCTCACCGGGTTGCATTTACACTCATCCCTAATTATTCACATCACCATATATCAGTACATTGATATGAAATATAGACTCAGAACGACAATAATTAATGCCTTACCTGCTAAAAGTTTTGGGTTGCGGGTAATGCACATAAAGCTTTTCCCATGTTTCTATAATAGGTGGCTCACACGGTCTTTGGATCACTTGAACATTTAGCAATCCAAAATTTGTGCGGGTACTGATTTGCTTTAGACAGATTGAGCAGATATAAAGACCACATAGCATTGCAAATGTCAAGACAATCATTCTCAACACCAACGAGGGTTTCTTTGGAGCCTTCGTAATTATAGTATCCTGAAATTCAAATAATTAAACAAAAATATCCCAAGTAAAAAAAGAAAAAACAAAAAAAATTTGCAGGTATTTGTGAAATCATATCAACATGGTTAAAAGATATAATTATTTACACCACTCTCTACAAGCTTAATCTTTAAATGAGATGATTGCAAACAATTTAACATAGTATCAGAGGAGGCGCATTCATGTGTTTTAATCTTATTGCCTACCCATTAATCCTTCCATGTGTTAGGACATAAATAATCAGATTAAACCTTTCTCTCTGTATAAGGGTAAGCAGATGAGATGATTGCCAACAAATTAACAAACCCTAACACATGAACTCAATCTTATTAATCTCCAAAGAGGCAATGTCAAGATATAAATAATTAAGTTACACCTTTCTCTCTCTACAAGCTTTAAGAAGATGAAGTGGTTGTAAACAATTTAACAAAGCCTAACCCATAAACCCAGTCTGATTAAGCTCTAAGGGTTCCCCACATGTTCAATTCAGCTTAACACAAAAAGAACTGGCCCTAGATATTCATGAAATTGTCAACTGAAGTGCCTGGAATTGATAATCCTACGTGATTGAACTGCCAAAAGACTGTAATAAGGCTGCAAAATGGAAATAATATCAATAAAATAAAAAATAAAAACAATATGGGTTTTGCTTATATTTCAATATATTGACTAAATTTAGGCAAACATTGCTTGACTATTCTAAACAAAAATCAGACAACAAACACATAACCAAGAAATAAAAAGAAAAGAACATTTTATCAAACACTACACATGCATTGCATATTCATAAACATCAAAAAGAAGAAGAGAAGGAAATTAAAACCCAGCATACCCTGATGCATAAACAGAAATCGTCAGCCATTTTTTCCCCTTCAGAAAAGGAAGAGAAAGAAAGAAAAACTAAAAAAAGCAGAGTGTAGCCCAACTCCTCTCCTTTCTAGCTTTATTCATCAACTCCTCTCTGATATACATGTGTGTTTATAAACAAGAGAAGAGAGAGAGAGAGAGAGAGAGAGAGAGAGAGTATGATGATGGTGATGATGATGGGATGCTTCAGACCGTTGCACGCTGTTTGGTTTCTTCAGATTTACACCTCCCTCCCTCCCTCTCTCTCTCTTCTCTTTTCCCTCTCTCTCTCTCTCTCTCTCTCTCTGTTGTGATCCAAATGCGAATGAGGAAAGTTGAAGACGATGATGGAAGGTTTAAAACTGCGTCGTTTTGGCAGCGACGTCACTTTGATTAGTTAAAAAAAAATTAATTTTAATTTTTTTATTTTATTCGGATAACGTGCCCAATTTGTGAATTTGGTTTTGGACCTTTATAAAGTCCAACACAAAAAGCAATAAAGCTACTTTTCAACGTGAACTCATTCATCAGAAACCGTAATAAAATGGTAATTGTAATGATGAGGTCTTGACTTTTATTGTGCTTTTTAATTTTCTAAAAATCTTTTTGTTTGGCTTTTAAATTTCTAAATCTTTGTTTTGCAATGATGATTAATCAAATGTTTTAACGTCCGGCTTTTTGTTTTACCATTCAGCAATTCTTTTGACTGATAACCCAATGTTAGGGTAGAAAGTTTTAAATATTTGTAGAAAAATCATATATATATATAACTATAACTTAAGATAAAAAATTAAATTAAATTTAACAAAAAAAAATTAAGATATTGGAGACAATTTTATCAATAGTTCCCTCTCTTAATCTTTACTAAAAAAAAATTAAAAATCTACATATTAGTACATTAATATATATATTTTTATATAAAAAGCACAACTCAATATTTATAAATATCTTATCACACAATTTTAATTATAAAAAATTCACACAATATTATATATTTTTCAAATATTTGTAAGGACAAGAAAATATAAACACTAAACCAGGAGCTATTATTCACTATGCACAACTCTTTTTCTACTTAGACTTCATTTGGAAAGTTGGTTAGTTTTTGGTTTTTTTGATTATTTTAACCTGAGGCTAAAAAGTCTGGTTTATGAAGGACTTTTGAATTTTTTAATTATTTTGTAAGAGAAAGAATGTAATGATTATAGGTTGGATGTGATATTTTGTCTTATTGAGCTAAAAACTCTATCTTGTTTTTTGTAACTATTTTAACCAAAAAATCCTCAAACCCAACTTTCCAAACATAGACTTAGGCCTAGTTTGGGAACAGGCTAATTTAGTAACTTTTTAGCTATTTAACTAAAATATGAGTTAAAAAAAAATAGTATGTTTGGGATGACTTTTTGACTTTTTACGAAAAGATGTGTAAAAAATAGAGAGAAAATAGAATATTTGACTTTTTGGTATGGGTTGTTGGTTTTTTGACTTTTTTAGTAACTTTTTAATTTTTTAACTAAATAGACTGATTCCCAAACGAGGCCTTAGTCACAATGCTATGCACACTTTTAATATATTATATTATATATACTATATACTTACTCTAACTTGTTCCATCACAATTCACCTATCTCCCAACAACCATTCCCTTGTTCCACCATTGCTACAAGCAAGGCAACACTATCACCACCCAGCCCCTTGCTACAAGCAAGGCTTGATTATCAAATGTCATTATAACATTATTATATATGATTTTTTTTTTTTTTTGAATGTGGTTTTCGCTTCTTTTTTTTTTTTTTTTTTCTACTTTTTTATTGGTGTGATTAAGAATAGAATCAGATTCTACAAATTCTTTGTATTTGGTGCTCAGCTATTTGGTGAGGTTGATGCATGTAAGAAATTATTCTCAGTATTCTAGTTTAAACGGTAGTCAAGTCGCGGGATTCAACATGTCACCTATTTTAATGATTTATATTATTCGTTTTGTAAATTTACTATTTATATTATTTAAGAAAAATTAAGTTGACTTTGTAATATTAATCTCTTTCATTTATGTTTTGTAATCTTAATCTTAATCTCTTTAATTTATGTTTCAAAAAAAAAGAAGAAAAAAATTGGTAATCTATTTTTAAAAAACATTTTTTTTAAAGACAAACGTGATAAAATGAAATGATTTCAGTATTGGATTGATCTTTTTTTATTTATAAATAATAGACATAAAGAATCTTATAAAATAAATAATTTAAAATTTAAATGTGACTCATGATAGGCTTTATGAGTCTAAATAACATCCTCAAACCTAAGCACTTGTTTGGGAAGAGACTACGGGGCTAAAATAGTCACAAAAAGATAAAATTGCTTAAAAAGTCAACGAGACAAAATATCACATTTAAAATCGTAATCATTTCATTTTTTTTCTCACAAAAGTTAAAAAAGCCATAAAGTCCATCCCAAACAAAACTTTTTAGCCTCAGGCTAGGCCTCGCTTAAGAACAGACTATTTTAGTAACTTTTTGACTTTTTACGAAAAGATATACAAAAAAGTAGAAAAAGTAATGTGACAACTTATAATAATTTTTTAACTAAAATATATAGTTAAATCTAAATAACTAAAAAGTCAAAAAAATCAAAAAACGCACCAAACCAACCCTAAATTGGAAGGGAGGCTCATTTCCTTGCTAATGTATAAAGCCCTATCACTTTTGAAAAATTAATATGAGAAATATCAATCAGTTAAACGAATAACGAATCAGTCTAGGGCTGGGCCTTAAGATGATGCATCTTTTGGGTGCAGATTTGATGATGGACTGGGCCCTAAATGTAAATATTCCATGGTTTATTTGCACCCAAATAATAATTTAATATGTTTAATTAAAATTTTGAAATTTTAATTCTTATTATATTTTAATGTAAATTTATTAAAAATGACAATATATATTCAATTCTAAAATAAAAATATTATTTTTTTCTCATGATACACTCAAACTATTTATATGTATTCTTCATATTTAACTCTTTTCATCTTTTTCTCTAACATTCAACATTCACTAGCACATCAACCACATAATTCCTTTTAGGATTTTTTTTTTTTTTTGGGTCTAAAAAAATAACATCAATCATGGTTTAGTGTTGGAATTAATTTAATTGTGTTTTGGTTTCATTTAATATTGATTGAAGTTTGGATTGATTTGAGCTTCAAATGCTTGGCAAAAGTGACTATGCATGCGAGCTATGGTATGAGATTTAAAAGATGTTGACCATGTTCAATTTTATATTTTGTATTGTAAAAATTTGAATAGCAAGTAAATTACTCTACCACCAGGGTTGGTGGCCTGGTGGAGGATGCGGCATGTTTCACAGCAGGGAGACCAGGTTCGATTCCTGGGAGAGGGTTGTGTGTTATCTCCCCACGAGAGCTCCCCCTTTACTCCCCTCGTTCCTGGCCTTTGTTGCGGCGTGTGTCTGCTCTCCATTGGTACCCTGGTGGTGGGTCCCTCACTTGGTAGGGGTTAATTCCTAGCTGGCAACCGGTTACCCCGGGACTAGGGCCCAACGGGGTCATGATGACACCATAGAGCCCTTTTCTTTGTGTTAAAAAAAAAAAACAAAAAAAAAAAAAAGTAAATTACTTTTCTCCAAAGAAAAATGAAAAATCAACCCCTAAATAGCTTTTGGCTCCACCCAATAATCACCTAAACAATACACACAGCCAAGCCTCCGTCACCAAAACGGTGAGAAGGTTTTGAAAGATATGTTGGGTTGAATTCAGTGGTGGATTCAGAAAATTAAGTTGGAAGGGGTATTTATTAATTATAATTTTTATTTAAAGAAAAATCATGAGCAATATTAAGATAATAATAATTTTATGAGATAAATTTAAACATAAAAAATTACATATTCATTATTAATAAAAACAAATCAAAATTCTATAATAGTGTGGAATAGCTCACTGTGTGATGATGATGTAAGTTTGTAATTTTAGCACAAAAAATTATGGATCAAAATTTATAATTTTAAAAAATAAAAACACATCATTTATAGCATAAATTATTATATAATCTATTTAATTTTTACTTGACAGAAAAATATTAAAGAGATGACATGGCTTATAAATGATGCGTTTTGAATGAAAATTATTAAGCAATCTTAGAATACCATATGACGTTGCTTGCGTGATGCTGAAAGCATAGAAAATCACAAATTACACTAAGTGACATGTCAGCTATTTAAAAATAATGAATTTATTATATCTAATCTATAATATTTTTCGATACACTATTGATTGAAACTACTACCTAAACAATACCACATAGTATTCTTCAAGTATCAAATAACTATTTGTTGTGAATAATACAATAAATCCTTACCCAAAAAATATGTTAAGAAAAAAAAAATACATTTTATATATGACAATAACCAAAAAAACAAAAAATTAAAAACTACGAGGGGCACGTGACCCCCTGCTCTGCTGTGCCTCCACCCCTGGTTGAATCGATGATTCTATATTTTGGTTTTGTTTATTATTTAGGAGTATAAATAATAAATTATTTCAAAAAACATTCAATAATTTCTCATTGCATGTTCCCTGTAGCAGAAAACTTCCTCTTATCTTCTTCACAAGCTCTAGGTTGTTTTGGAAAGTAGATATTTTAGTTGATTTTTTTACTTTTTTATAATAAAACTTGTAAAAAAGAATAATTAATTTTTCTGTAGTGACTTCTTAAATTTTTAATTTTTTTTGTGTGTTGCAAAACAGCCCTCAAATAGGCAGCGATCCAAGTTTCAGTTTGAGTTGGGTCTACTCGTCCACCATTGTTATAACTAGGAGTGGTTTGAAATTTGTTTATTTAGTAATTTTTTAATTTTTTACGAAAATATATATGGAAAAATAAATCACCCAGGTCTTCTACGAACAGTGATACAAGGTGGATCACTTTAAAATTATGTTTGATTTGTGAATTTAAAAAGAAAAAGAAAAAATATATGAAATATAATTTTATTTTTACTTATTTATTTTTCAAATTCATCAACCAAACCTAGACTCCTAGTTGACCCACCACACGGACCCTTCTCTCTTCTTTGGAGATAAAATAAATAAATAAATAAATAAAAGAGTTCTAATAGATGGAATGCACCTATTAATTTGATATGGAAAATGCCTTGGACCCCAGTGGGGGTGCTGGGGGTCCTGCCTGAAGGCTTATGATTGGCCAAAAAAAAAAATTGTTTTTTTTTTTTTTTTGGTTTTCGGCGAATGAGAGAGCTCCACGTCACTGGGGGTGCCACCCCCAGTGGGGGTCTGAAGCAGCACTCATTTGATATTTTGATTTTTTTTTAGTTAATTTTTATTATTTTATCATTAGATCTCTTGTTAGAGCATCTCCAATGTATTAGGCATATAATACTTGTTAGTTAAAATGCCTAGTGTGATTCACTTTTTTCAATTCTAATGCATTAGGCATATGATTAGACATTTTGGCTCAATTCATATTCACTAGCTACATGTAGCTAGCCCTTCAACGTTAGGAAAAATGTATTCAATCATTAGGATCATTTCCCTCCATCTTTGTTGTTGACGTGACATTCTATAAAATTAATAGTATTTAGATAAATAGCTAAAATAAAGAGCATAGTTGGAGTAAAAACATAAAGCAGTTGATAGGCAAAATAAAATATATACTTTATAGTAATATTTAGATAGGTTGGAGAACTTCAAATTTAGGTCAAGTTTGACATCTCTTTAAAAAAAATAAAAAGTCAAAAAGTTACTTAAAAAGTTAAAAAGTTATTACTATTCACAAAAAAAATATTAAAAAATTAATTTTCCACACAGCCGTACAACTCATCAATTTGACTCGTGAAGCTCTGTGCTGAGTTTGTTAAGAAAAATTGCATAGTTTGATGCAATTTTCACATACTGCTGTTCGGCCCATGGGGGCCCATCACGGGTCTCGTTTTGATAATCTGAACCATTTAATGTGTAGAACTCGTCGAGTACTATATATCTGTAAAAAATCACATTGATCGGATATCGATAACTGCATGATCAAATCAATTTTGTATAAAAAATGGATGGTGTTATAATTAACGATTGAAAAAAAATAAATCTGATCAGATAACTATCAATATCCGATTAACGTAATTTTTTATAGGTATATAGTACTCGATGAGTTCTACATATGGAACGGTTCAGATTATTAAAATGGGATCTGTAATGGCCCCCACGGCCTGAACAAAACCATTCAGTGCAATGCCCGAAAAGTAGTCAATAATTTCTTACCATCAATTCCACTGTGCGGCTGTACAACACACATCTCTAATCTTCTCCTACACACTATTTTATATAATTTTTTAATATACATTTTTTTATAAAAATTCAAAAAATTAACTTAAATATTCATATTTTTTTTCTCAATTTTTTAATCCAAAAAAATAAATAGTACACTTATTTATGACAATTATTGCTCTTAAATTATTGTATCTCCGGCTAAAGCGTGAACAACGCGCTATTTTCAGATCTACAAATATGAAAATGATTATCTCCAAAGACTTTCCCAGAACTTTCCTCAAATTCCCTCCGCCCATTCTCATCTCCAAATTCGGCATCAAATGTCACTCAAAAGCTCAGATTCTCCTGCATTGCCAAACCCAGAAAACTAGGTCCTCTCTCTCGCTCTCCGAAGTTCTTTACTCTGAGTTGAGTTGTCGGTTCATCATGTCATCAATTTTTTCATTTTGTAAAATTTATTTTATATTACTTATTAACAAAATTAAATTGATTAAATAATTATAACTTATTTATTCTATGCTGTTATTTAAAATAAATGGTAAATTACAAATATATCTCATAAAATTTGTTTAAAATATAAATTGTTTCATGTAGTTTGAAAAATTACAAATCCTCCCTTATTAGAATTTTTATTTAACATAATTAACTAAAAAAATAAATTTCATAATTGTTCTTCTATACAATAATAAAATTATCTAAATTATTAATTGAAATATGTTTTTAATATCATTAAAAGCTGTTAATTGACTTGATAATTTATTAATAAAAGGGAAGATTTGTTATGAAAATAAAAATCTCCGAGAGTGGAATGTAATTTTCAAAACCAGAAGGAGCGATTCATATTTTAATCAAATCTCAGGAATTTATTTGTAATTTATCTTAAAATAAAATAGATAGTTTATTTTTAAGGATATATTTATCATTCATTTGTTTAAAAAGAAACACCATAAAATAAAGTGTCTATAATTATCAAATTAATTTAGTTTTTTTTTATACAGAATATACATAGAGAGTGATACAGAATAAATGGTTAAAATAATTTAAATAAGACTCAGGTGCTTTGAAAAGTTAGTTAAAAGTTGATTTTAAATTTTTTTTTAATCTTTTTATATATAAAAAATGTAAAAAATAATATGACCCAAAATGAATTAAAAAAACTAAAAACTAATTTTTAGCTAGTTTCCAAATTAGCCCTCAATATAGGTTATGTGAGTGTTTGGGAAGTTGATTTTTTTGTAGGTTTTTTTAGTTGTAAGATATTATTGGAGAATATTTTTTTTGTGTTTGAAAAGATAATTGAATTTTTTTGTAGTTAAATGTAATGTTTGTGAGAGAAAAAATGAAATAATTATGGGATTTGATATGATATTTTATTTGAATTTCTTTTTTTTTAGTTTTATAACCAATTTATCTTTTAGTTAAAAAAACAAAAAAATTTCCTTCCCAAACACCGCCTATGAACGAGAGACCAACTCATCTCTCAAGTCTATTGTATTTTAAAGGATGAAAAATGCTTTGTGGCCCTAAAAACTGTGGCCCTAATGGCCCTAATTTCCTTTTTGGGTAAGTTTGTTTTTTTTTTCTTTTTTTTTTTTACCTGATATGGAAATTAGGGCCATTAGGGCCACAGTTTTTTGAACTACCAACCAAAGCCCTTAAAGGATTATCAATTTTGAAAACGAATTGTGAATCTCTTTTCCATGGTACAGGCCCCCCCAAGAGGTGATAATTGATTAATTTCGCCAGCTAACCTTGAACAACACTCTCAATTCTCAGATCTATAAATACTCCAACATCAATATGATTCTTTCCAAACACTTTCTTAGGACTTTTCTTAACATTCCTTCCTTCTCGTCCCCAAATTTGGCATCAAATGTCTCCCACAAGCTCAGATGCTCCTCCATTGCCAAACCCAGAAAATTAGGTTCACTCTATCTCTCTTTACTTATATTGGCTAATTCTTATAGATTTTCACTGACATTGTTCTTCTCTGTAGTTGTTGCAATGGGTTCAATAAATCGAGAGGTCACTCACGAGTTCCGTTTCTTTCGGGTATTCAAAGACGGGTCTGTCGAAAAATTCCGGTGGCCGCCGGAGAAAATTCCGCCTTCCGACGATCCCATCACCGGCGTTCGATCCAAAGACGTCACCATATCCACTGAACCCGATATATCAGCTCGTGTCTTCCTGCCCCAAACACCCGACCCGAAAACCAAACTTCCGGTTCTTTTCTACGTCCACGGCGGCGGGTTCTCCTTCGAGTCCGCATTCTCCCCCCTCATCGACCGCCACGTCAGAACCCTCGCTGCCGGAGCCAATGCGATGGCAGTCTCGGTCGAGTACAGGCTAGCCCCGGAACACCCGATTCCCGCCTGCTACGACGACTGTTGGGCCGCACTCCGCTGGGTCGGGTCGCACGCTAATGGCCATGGTCCGGAGCCGTGGCTCAATCACCACGCTGATTTTCAACGGTTGTTCTTAGCCGGAGACAGCGCCGGAGGAAACATTTGCCATACACTTGCAGTTCGGGTCGGGACAGCCGGGTTGGATAATCTGAAGGTTGTCGGTGCGGTAATGGGTCACCCGTATTTTGGGGGAAATGAGGATGATGAGATGTGGTTGTACATGTGTCCGACGAATGAGGGGTTGGAGGATCGTAGGCTGAAGCCGGCCGCAGAGGATCTGGCAAGGATTGGGTGTGAGAGGGTGTTGGTACTTGTGGCTGAGAAGGACCATCTGATGGGAGTGGGTAGGGCCTATTATGAGGAGTTGAAGAAGAGTGGGTGGAAAGGAACGGTGGAGATTGTGGAGAGTGAAGGGGAGGACCATTGCTTCCATGTTGATAACCCCACGTGTGAAAGTTCTGTGGATTTGATCAAAAAGATTGTCTCCTTCATCAACGAACAGTAGGCCTTTGGTACGTTGGAACATCTTAAAAAGTTAAGATGGATCTGTTTTGGCCTATTTTTATTGTTGGTTTTATCAAAATGTTTTTGCGAAGTTGACACAACCAGGATGTTCTTTAGCGATTATTGTATGTGTTTTTTGAAAATGAAAAAAAAAAGAGTAAATTATTGAAAAGTGCAAGGTAAGGAAGGTTTTATTGAAAATTAGGTTTTGTGAATAATTTTTTTGTTAGTAAGAGGTATACTATTTATAACATAGTTTGGTAAGAAGTTTTTTTGCTCTTTTGAAAGGACATTTTATTTTTAATTTTATCCCTTAATTTATGTTGAATTTTTTTTATTTGTTTGACATTTTTTTGACTATTTATTCAAATTTATATTTATCTGTTCAAATTTATATCTATTTGTTCAAATTTTTTGTTTATCTATTCAAATATTTTTTTATCTGTTGAATTTTTATAACCTATTTTTTTCCTATCTGTTCAAATTCACACAATTTTCGAACTTTCTCTCTATCTGTTACTATTCACTTCTCTGTCTATCTGTTGAATTTTCACACCTTTCTTTTCTCTCTTTATCTGTTGAATTTAATTTGTTCAAATTTTATTATCTGTTGCAATATGTTTCTTCTTTTATCATCATTAACAACAATTTGTTTCTTCTTCATCATCATCAACAACAACAAAAACAAAAACAAAAACAAAAACACAACTCTCTCTCTCTCTCTCTAGGCATTTTGTGTTCAACTACTGAAACAACAATGAATGAGATATCAAAGAAATAGAATGAGTGGATTTGGAGACGATGGCGGCAGCAGATCCGAGTATTACTAGACAAATGAGCTCTTCCGAACCCCAATCTTACCATTCTTGAAAATCAAAGCTGATAAAATGCAAGTTATATCATTAATAACAATAATAAATCTTAAAAATACAAACTATTCTCTATGTTATGAAAATAGAGAAAGAAGAAAAAAGAGAAACTCTATATTGAATTGAATGAATAATACAATAGGAGAACCCTGTATATATAGACAGAAAGGAAACCTAGATAGGTACAGAAAAAATAGAGATAAGCATAGAAGGAGATAGAAATAGAGAGAGATACAATACAAATAGATAAGATACATCTATAATAATATACAGCTAACATCCCCTCTCAAGCTCAAGGTGGTAAGTCAGATATCAATTTGAGCTTGGAGAGGAGATCAGAAAAGCGGCCTAGAAGATGAGCTTTGGTGAAGAGGTCAGCTGTCTGATCAGCAGAGGTAACAAAGAGAAGACGAACATGGCCACTAGTAACATGCTGTCGTATGAAGTGGCAATCGATCTCAATATGCTTGGTGCGATCATGTAAGACATCGTTATGGGCAATCTGAATAGTACTTTGATTGTCACAATAAAGATTAGTGGCAGTTGAATGAGAAACACCCATGTCAGAAAGAAGCCAACGAAGCCACACAAGCTCCTGAGTAGTGTCTGCAAGAGCACGACACTCAGCCTCGGTACTAGAATGAGCAACAAGGGTTTGCTTCTTGTTACGCCAGGAAATGAGAGAGGTGCCCAAGAAGAAGCAGAACCTAGTAGTGGAACAACGATCGGTAGGATCCCCTGCCCAATCGGCATCAGAAAAGGCATGCAGTTGTAGAGAAGAGTGAGGGAAATAGCGAAGACCATGAAACAAAGTTCTTTTGAGATAGCGCAAAAGGCGAACCAGAGCAGCATAGTGTGGAGAGCGAGGAACAGTCATAAATTGACTGACAATGTGAACAGTATAAGCAATATCTGGACGAGTAACTGTGAGATAGACAAGACTACCAACTGACTGACGATATAAAGTTGCATCTGACAATAAGGGGCCGTCAAGAGGTGTAAGATGAGTCTGAGGATCAACTGGAGTAGTGACAGTCTTGCAATCGGAAAGGCTAGCACGAGCCAAAAGATCAGAAGTATACTTGGCCTAAGTAAGAAAATAACTAGAGGAATCTTGAGAAATTTCCAAGCCAAGGAAGTAGCTAAGTGCACCCAAATCTTTCATCTCAAGCTGGCGATGAAGAAACTGTTTGAGACTAGAAATACCCACTATGTCATCTCCAGTGATAATCATATCATCCACATAGAGGAGAAGAAGAATAGTACCGCGCTCCGTCTTACGGATAAACAAGGCAGAATCATGGGCACTGGAAGAAAAACCAAAGTCACGAATGGTAGAGCTGAACTTGGCAAATCAGGCACGTGGAGCTTATTTCAAACCATATAAAGCACAGCGGAGTTTGGAAACCTTGTTTGAGGGAATAGAAGAACCAGGAAGAGGTTGCATATAAACTTCCTCAGTGAGATCACCATTGAGAAATGCATTCTTGACATCCATCTGAGAAAGGTGCCAGTGGCGAGCAGCAGCAACGGCAAGTAAGCTACGAACTAAAGTAAGACAGGCAACAGGAGCAAATGTTTCCTCATAGTCAATCCCATATTCTTGACTAAATCCCCGGGCGACAAGGCGAGCTTTGTAACGCTCAATGGAACCATCAGAATGAGTTTTGATCTTGTAAACCCATTTGCAACTAACAGTACGCTTGCCAGGAGGAAGATCAACCACATTCCAAGTACGAGTTGGATCGAAAGCCTACAGTTCATCAGTCATAGCTTGTTGCCAAAGAGGGTTAGAAGAAGCTTCTTGATAAGAAGTAGGTTCATGAGAGCAAAAAGCAGTGGAACTAACAATATAATTACGGAGAAGAACAGAAGGTTGCCTTACTCGGGTAAAATGACGCTCAGGTGGAGGAGGAACCTCAATGGAAATAGGTTCCGAAGCAACCTCCACCAGAGCCGGAGAAGGCGTAGGGCCATCAGCTGACACAGGATCCTCAGGATGGACGATAGGCGTAGGCGGCTGTGGAAGCATGGGGCCAGAATCTGCATTAAAGTCATCAGAAAACAAATCTATAGAAATATCAGTGAAGACCGGTGAATGGGTGGACTGTGGTAGGTGAAACTTGGAAAGAGTGGAGAACATTTTGTGTTCCCAGAAGACCACATGACGAGAAATACGAAGACGCTTGGAGATAGGATCCCAACAACGATACCCTTTATGTTCGATATCATACCCCAGAAAACAACAAAGACAAGAACGAGGTTCTAGTTTAGTGTGTTCATGAGGCTGAAGTAGAACAAAACAAGCAGAACCAAAAACTTTAAAAGTGGTATAATTAGGAGGAGAACCATACAAACGCTCGTAAGGAGTTGTGTTAGCTATTACAGGGGTAGGGACTCGATTGATGGCATGGATGGCAGTAAGGGCAGCTTCCCCCAAAATTTTTCAGGACAAGAAGAAGAAAGGAGAAGAGCCCGAGTAGTGTCTAGAATATGACGATGCTTTCTTTCGACTCGTCCATTTTGTTGGGAAGTGCCTGCACAAGATCGATGATTAAGAGTACCATGAGCCCGAAGAAAAGAAAGAAAATTAGAATCCAAGTACTCTTTAGCATTATCAGAACGAAAAAGCTTAATAGTACAAGAAAACTGAGTGTGGACCATAGCAAAGAAATCATAGTAAATCTGTTTAAGTTCAGAGCGATTTTTGAGAAGAAAAAGCCAAGTATAGCGAGAAAAATCATCAACAAAAATCACAAAATATCTAGACCCCCCTCATGGTAGGTGTGGGGGAAGGTTCCCAAATATCTGAATGCACAAGATCAAAAGGAGCAGTAGAAATATAATTACTTTTATTAAAAGGTAATGTAGGTTGTTTAGCAATTTGACAAGATAAACAATCGAAATCGTCAAGACAGACACGACCTAACTGACCACTAGAAACTAAAATTTTTAAATGACTAAAAGAGACATGTCCTAAGCGACAATGCCAAAGATGAAAATGAGACATAGTAGATGCAGCAGCAACATGAAATGATTTGTGCGAACTGCGAAGATGGATAAGCTCGAACAGACGTCCATGCTTACGGCCTATCCCAAGAATCTGTCTCGTCTGAGGGTCCTACACCAAACAACCATTAGCAGAAAAGGTAATAGTTAGACTAAGTTCACATAACTGACCAATAGAGATAAGGTTCATTTTAAGAGAAGGAATATGGTAAGCATCAGAAAGAGACACAGTGGAAGTAGAGATTTGGCCAATATGACTAACAGGCATATGAGAACCATCAGCAGTGTGTATAGTGGGAGCAGAAGAGGATGATTACAAAGAAGAAAATATAGTGGAGTCAGAAGTCATGTGATTACAGCATGCGAAATCAAAATACCATGAAGAGTTACCTGAGGTTACCGAAAGAGCAGTAGAAAGAGGAGTACCCGATTTGTTGAGCACCTGGTGGATAATGGACTCAACATCATCCATAGAGAAAGAAGGAGCAGAAGAACCCTTAGAGGCAACAACAGTAGAGCGAGAACCGTGGTTAAATTTGGACTGAGACCCAGAACGAGAAGCCCCTTTCTTAGATGAAGTAGTGGAGGGAGCTCGAGGACAATTGCTTTGGAGATGGCCCAAAGCAGTCTTATGACAAGTCAAGCATTCGCGAACCTGGTAGTGAACAAGAGAATGATTGGCTGGCAGGCCTCGGTTACGACAATAATTGCATATGAGTGGCTGTGAAGATGATGAACTCTGAGAAGATGGAGTAGCAAGAACAGAATCCATGTCGTGAGATCTGAGACTCCCAAAACGAGTCTCCTCTGATAGGAGCTCAGTAATGGCTTGCTCTAAAGTGAGCAAGGGCAAACGATGAAGCAAAGAAGCATGCACGGGCTCAAAAGTGCTATGAAGAGCCATAAGAAACTGTAATAGTCGCTGATGGTTCCGATAAGTAATAAATAGCTGTGCATCATCAGAATGAGCCCATAGAGGTTCAGAAAGAGCGAGCTGGTCCCAAACGAACGACATGTGGGATAAGAAGTCATTGAGAGACTGACCGGGTGCTTGGCGCATGTGATGAAGAGTCTGCAACAGTTGATATTGATGAGCATGGCCAGTGGTCTGATAACATTCCTTCAAAAAATCCCAAATTGCTTTAGCAGGAGAGGCAAGGGAGTCATCGTCCTGAAAGCGTCCAAATTGAAGGTTGATGGAAGGAACTGAGGTAGTTTGGAACCATGTGATAATTTGATGATTCTTACTTTCCCATTCATCAAGACGGTCATCAAATGCAGAGTCCGTCTCATCCTCCTTTTGGTTGGGTTTGGAAAGAGTACTAGTAATAATTCGCCAAAGGTGTTTCCCTTTAATGAAGCTAGAGAAAGCTTGGGCCCAACTAACATAATTAGACCCATCAAGTATAATAGGAACAGATTGGATATTGTCAGTACGATCCATAATTGCCAAAACGGAGGTCACCAACAAATTCAAAAGCCCAAAAAACCTGAGGAACAAGTAGGGCTGACGTCAGCACTGTGCTGTGATGATGTCAGCAGCCAGCCAGGGACTGAGAGAGGCTGACGTCAGCAGCTGAATAGGGCTGACGTTAGCGGCTAAACCAAACAAGGCACGTGGTTGAGAGAAGCCGGGTAGAAGCCGAGGGGAGATCGGCTGAGGCGGAAGCCGAGGACAGAGCGGCTGAGGAGGAAGCCGATGGGCGAGCCGAGGCTGATGCAAAAGCCGAAGGGCAGAAGTCGAGGGAAGCCGGCTGAGACGACGCGTGTGGGAGCGTGTCGAGAGTAGAACCGAAGCAAGCCGACGCGCCGATCTTTGGGTGGCGCGTGAAGGCGCGCGTGATGTCCGATGGTGGTGATTCTGGTGGTGTTTGCTTCCTCTTGAAGAGACGAAGAGTTTGGTGTAGTCCAATCGTTGAAACAGAGAGGAACTAGATACGCAGAAGCCAACAGAAACCAATCGGGGACAGAACTAGAAAAAAAATGAGGCTATGAGAGAACCTCTGATACCATGTTATGAAAATAGAGAAAAAAGAGAAAAGAGAAACTCTATATTGAATTGAATGAATAATACAATAGGAGAAGCCTGTATATATAGGCAGAAAGGAAACCTAGATAGGTACAGAAAAGATAAAGATAAGCATAGAAGGAGAAGGAAATAGAGATAGAGAGAGATACAATACAAATAGATAAGATACATCTATAATAATATACAGCTAACACTCCATATAAACTAGTTAGCTTATTTTTGGATCTTAGATTTCTAATCCGTCACTATAAATGCAATGGCACTAGCTAAAATGCTTAGATCTATACTCGATATACTCGATCAAATAGATCAAGCGCTCACTATACCTAGGCGCACGAAAAAAAATTGTCCAAAAGTGCATACCATCTGTATCTATCTGTAAACACACACACATATGTATACATATATATCCAAAATTGTTCATTGTCTCTCTCGTGACCTTTTAAACACCAAACGTCATCTATTACTTATACATACATACACAACCACCCCCAACAATCCCCCCAGAGAGAGAGAGAGAGAGAGAGAGATTTGGAGAGAAATATGTTAAGATCGTGTTGTAGATGCTTGGGGCAATGCACAAGTGATGGATTATTGTGGTATATGGACTTGAAACCTCCAACGACTTATCAATCGACGTTGTTCACTGTCTGAGGGAGCGTAGATCTGATCTCAAATCCATGGTGGCGACACCGCCAGCGAGTGAAGGAAAAATGCGGTGGTTCTGGTGGCAGAGTCGATGGCAATGCTGGAAGATGAAACGGCGGACTGGTAATCGACGAAGAGAGATAGAGGAGGAGTGGTGGCGGTGGCGTACCCATTAGAGAGGTTCACATGAGAGAGAGGAGAGAGAGAAAATGAGGAAGGCAAGAGAGAGAAAAGTTTTGGCCTTGGCAATGGATTTTGAGTGAACATCACAGAAAATATTTTTGATTGTTTTGTTTAGAATAAAATGTAAAATTTAAAATTTAGAATTAAATATATTAAAATTAAAAAATTAAAAATCAAAATGCTATAAGCCACAAATTATAAAAAAAATGTTAGTGTAGTTCGCTATTTTATATAAATATTGTCTTTATTGAATTTTTATTGAAATTTTCAATTTATTCTTTACATTTAAATTTTTTTCAGCCGGTGGATCTAAAAGAATCCATTCAATCTGATATTGTTTATTAAAATAAAAATAATTTTTAATTATAATCTATGAGATCTCGAATTCCCAAGTTCCAACGTGCATTGTGCCAACTGCTCCCTCCATCCCAATCAATAGGAAAAATTGACACAACTTTTTAATAAAAATATTAATAAAGATTAAAAAAAAAATGGATTTAAAAAAATATACCGATAGATAACAATAGATGACTTCATTTGAAAATATCTTTCAAATTAATGGTTCAGATCTGTCTAATTGAAAACCAACGGCTCAAATTTATTTTTAAAAATATCTCTCTTACAAACTATCTCCAATGGTTCAGATTCGTCTAATTTAAAAACAATAGTTGAGATTCAAAAGAGATTCAATGGTCTAGATTTATCTAAGAAATGATATTCAATGGTCCAGATTTGTTTACCTATCAATTCTTATCAACCCACTGCACTATACATCATACGTATGTTGCACTTTACATCATATGTATGAACAAAGCTCTGAGGAAGTTTGAAGAAGGAATAAAACTCTGAAGAAGGAAGAACAAAACTCAATCGAAAGTTCTGAAGAAGGAAGAACAAAGCTCTTTGTATTCATTTTCATTTTTTTCTCCACCATCACTAGGTAAGGCACTCTTATCTCCTCACTTTTCTTTTGTTTTCCATTCATTTTTTTTACCTCTGTTCCCCCCTCCAGTTCATAACTCTCTCTTTTTTTCTTTTTCTTTTTTTCATCATCCCGTCATCCCCACCCATCCATGGCTTTATCACGATTATACCTTCAGTTTTTGTTTTCCATTCCTTTTCATCTTTATATTCAGCCTTTGTATCACGATTATACCTTCAGTTTGAATGCTAAACAATGGCTCAGATTTATTTTGCTCTTCCATGGCTTTACCCATTATGTTTTCTTGAAGCCAAAAAAAAAAAAAATGAAGAAAAAAAAATTAAAATTCTGTGTTGTGTTTTTTCTTAGTTATTTTTTAACATTAATTGGTTTGAGGTTTTCTTTAATAATCAATTGGGTTTCAACACCCACTTCTCTCTCTCTATCAAATAGGGGTTAAGGAAAAATGGATTTCATGTTAATAATCATTTTTATTTCATCTTAGTCAAATGGGTTGAGGCTCTCTTTAATTATCAATGGTCATATTTTGTTTTTTTTTTCAATTTTTTGTTTGATTTTTGATTGTGTTTTGATCTCTTTTTGCTGTCTTGTAGATTACTGTTTCTCGGCGCTCTGGTTAGCACTTTGATCTCTGTTTTTTTGGATTTTCTTTCTCTTTTATTTTTTATTTTTTTATTTTTTTATAGTTTGGTTGTTGATTGTTGAAAGATAGAGAGAGAGGAAAAGGAAGTTTGAATCTTCTGCATTGTTGTTTGGTATTTGAGAAAAAAGAGGGCAAAAGGAAATTGAAAGTTTTAACTACTTATAAAATTGAAAGTTTGACTGTTTTTTGTCTTGCAGATTGTTGTTTGGAATTTTATGCATTGTTGATTATTGTTTGAATCTTATACATTGTTGTTTGGTATCTGCTTATAAAACATATAATTAAAAATAAATAAATAAATACAACTTTTGAATGGAAAGTATAGAAAAATGGGTTAAAGAATGATATTTGTGATTAAATAAGTTACTGCGTAGTATAACTCATTAGAGTAATTAAATTTTTTTATTGTAGTTTTTATTGAAGTTTTTTACTGCTTTTTTTTTTTTTCACATTTTAAAATGCAAAATTAATAATTAAATTTCTATATTGAAGTTTTGCTAAAATTTTATTCATTAGTATAATTTATATTTTTTTCTAATTTATTTATTTATTTATTTATTTATTTATTTATTTTTTATTATTATTATTATTATTATTATTATTATTATTATTATTATTATTATTATTATTATTATTTTGTGGTATACATTAGTTATTAGTAGGAAAAGTGGGTAATACAATCCATAAGAATTTAACTGTTGTCAATACAAAATTACTATATAGAATCAACCACAAAATCATGTATTGCAATATTTTTCTCTATTGGGCAAGATTTCTATAACAGTATTTAATTTTTCTTCTATCATTTTTAATGTATATTGAAGACATACCGAAATTATAATTTGTCTTCTATCCTATAGTAGCTCAATTTCCCCATATGTGTAGATATCCCATTTTTGACCGCCCTTAAAACTTGGGCGCTACTGATGGTTTACTTGGTGGTGAAAGTTGTGCAGTGCAAGGGTTCGATTTCTTCGGCAAGGAGAGAATCAAATCCTAACTTCACACCCCTTTTTGGACCAAAACTATTTTGAATGGTTTTTAGACCTTAAAACCCTCTCTTTCAAAATATTTTTGAAAATAGGTTCCTACGATGTTCCGATACTTGCATTTTGTTAAATGTCGCGCTTTTCGGTAAACCGAGCAAGGACAAAGTGGAAATGAATGAAGGAGAGATGAACTCTTTTGAAAAATCTTTCAAAACACCTTGTTTAGGGGTTTGGAGTTAAAGAAAAGAGGAGAGGAGAGAAGAAAACAAGTTGGAAAAGCATTTCGGCAGAAATCCGGGTAGGATCGAAACTGAGCAGTTTCACCAAAATAGGCATAACTTTTTGCACAGTTAGAATTTTGATGCAAGGCTACCACCATTGGAAAGCTTACTTCCAGGGTTTCAATTTGGACACAAGAATGACCTGAAAAGGAGTCCAGACGACAGAGTTATGCCCATTTGAAGTTGGACCTGGAAAGCAGAATTTTGCCTGTCGACCAGAAAAATGGGCTGTTGACCAGAAATGATCCTTGTCGACCAAAAAAAGTAGCTGACCGACTAGTTGAGGTGGTCAATCGACCACTTATGCCCAGAAAGCCCAAATTTTGAAGATATTTTCCCTCAAACTGTCTTCCACAACCTCCAGCTGTCCTATAATCATATATTTCGACCAAACTCTTGTATATTGCTATATATGAGGCATTTCTCCCATTTTGCAAGGGTGAGAACATTTTGGCAAGGGTTAGGAAGTTTTGGGACTCTCTCTCTCTAAAATCCCTCTCTCTTTACAAGATTTTGTGAGCAAAATCTGAGCCTCTCTCCCTAGAAACCCCTCTCTCTTCTTATTTTGAGCCTTAAGCTTAGAATCCTCTACACTTTTGAAAAGAGACCCTTAACCAAACTTGACCACCATTGGGTTGAGATTCTTTGGGACTTTGTTTGAGCTCCAAAAGGTGATTTGAGCTCAGATTTGTGCCTGTTTTGCAGTTGTGCATCAAGGGTAAGAACTCTCTCCCTTTTAGTTTATTTTGCATGCTTGCTTGGCCATCTTTTCACACTACTTTGGGGCTGTTTTTGGGGTGGTGTTGAACTACAAAAAGCTCTATTTTTCCTCTATTTTTTAGTCCTAAAAGTGTTGTTTTGTGCCTTGTTTGGCTAGGGGGTTGTCTCTCCCTTTTGCTCCCTAGCTTGTAAAGCCTTTTGAGCTATCTCTCAAGGCCTTTCAAAACAACTTTTCGTGGCCTTTTAACCACTGAAATTCAAAGGAATTTTAGTGGTGGAAAACCTATTTTGAGGCTCAAAATAGGAGGGGGTTGTCCTCCTCCTCTTCTCTTGTTTGCATGTGTTGATGGCCCATCAAAAGAGCATGTGTTTCTACTTCTTAGTGGCTTTGTTTAGGCTCATTTTTGTGACTTTTCAGACCTGCCATAACTCTGTTTTTGGCTGTCTTGGTCACCTCTTGCATGCTTCTTGTACTTGTAGTGTAATCCTACTTGTAGCCTTGCAAAGTAGCATGTCTTTGTGCCTTGAATTGGCTCCATTTCAGCATGTTTTTAGCCATTATTTGACATGTAATAACTCTGATTTGTGTTGGTTTGATTGCCTTTTGCATGCTCCTTGCACTTGTAGTGCAATTTTGGTTCACTAGCCTAGCATGTTTGTTGTTTTAGCCTATTGATCTAACATGTGTATGCTCTACTCCAGCACATTTTTGGCTTTGATTTAACATGCTTGAGGTCTGATTTAAGTGGTTTTGGTCATGCATGTTTGGCTTTGCATAGCTATGGTGTATTTGGCTTTGTTAGCCTTACATTTTGGGACCCCTAGCATGTCATATTTGAGCCTTTTGCATGGCATAGCATCATTTGGTAGGCAATTTCAGACCATAAACTTCTGCCATACTCTCATGTTTACCACTCTTTCATTCTGTTTAAGAGTTGTCCCCTTATGCCTAGCTTGCGAGCCAATACATGAGCACGTTATTGTAGCTTTTGGTGCTTCATTTTCAATATGATTAGGCCACTGTTTTGGAATATTTAACCTCTGTTCGGGGTTGGTTTGGTCATTTGTTCTTAGTATTGCATGCCTATAGTGTTATGCTCTTTGCTTGCTTCAATGCTTTTGGCTCTTAGCATGCGTTGCATGATTTGATGTTGTTTAGCATGCCATTTCAGAGCTGAAATACATGCCATTGCAGTCCATTGCATGCCATCTTTCATTTGTTGTATCACTTTGAAAGAGGTCTTAAGCCCTTTGTTGGTTTGAGCACGAAATTGAGGCGTTCATGCTCAAGGGCATGATGCTTCTTTCATGCTCAAGAAGCTTGTGGCTTAGTCCGTATTTCAAATTAGAGGACTTCTCACTTTTGGACTTAATCTAAAATGAGTAAATAAAATGAATCAAAGTAAAACATGTCAAGATAACATGTTTGTGATGCATTGCATGTATTTGGATCGGACGTTAATCCAAACACGAGAAATGCGGGACGTTTCATACTTGAAGTGATGAAACGTGTCACATTTCTCGGTCGCGGACGCCCTTGATTGTGCATGATAGAGTGGAGGCCTTTCGAGTCTTATGTGTGCATTCGTTGAGTTTTGCGCAAGCTTGATCCTTTGGCCACCATGCATTGAAAATGCTTGGTTGTTAGCTCGAGAGTCAAGTGCCATACTCCTTTGAGCTTGCGCAAAACTCCTTTGGCCACCATGCATTGAAAATGCTTGGTTGTTGGCTCGAGAGTCAAGTGCCATACTCCTTTGAGCTTGAGATATGATAAGGAGTGTAGAAGTGCACACATATCTTGCAAATACACTGCTATGTCCCTTGTTGTTCTCTGTTGCAGCAAAACTGGAGCTTGGCAAATCAACTGGTCAGCTGACCAGTAGGAGTGGTCGACGACCACTTTTTCTGGTCTACAGCCCCCCTTTTCTGGTCGGCAGCCCACCAAGACGTCCCCATGTTGGAACAAAAGGAATTTGGAAGTCAGTGCACTTTTCAAAGATCAAATCAAATGCAAACAGAGGTAATTAGAGGCACGGTAACGGATTTCCGAGCGAAGCCGACCGAGCATGCATATCTCCCTCACTTCCTGAGGCCATTTGTTTAAATTGCTTAGCTAAACTAGTTCATTAGCTTAGTTATTTTGTAATTAATTAGTTAAGTGTTTAATTAATTAATTTGGTTTGTACTTAATTAACTTAGAATAGTTAGTTGATTCAATTCGGTTTGTAATAATTAATTAGCTAAGTTAGTTAATTAGTTGATTTGTAATAGTTAGCTTAATTAGCATAGCTAGTTAGCTTATTATTCGGACCCTCCGTCGAGAGGGCAAATATTGTAACAAGGGTGCGTGTGTGTGTGAATGTCTTCCAATCCCACGTCTTTCTCCCTTTTATTTACCAGCTTTCGATGGTTAGTTTTAGGGCATGTTTCAATTAGCATACTTATGTTTGCATGCGTGCATCATTCATTTTGTCTTGCATGCACCGGGCTCGGCGCATCAGTCAAACTGTATTGTATTTTAATACACTTTCTTGAATACGTGTTTCAAAGCATGTTATCAAGTGTTGCATTCATATGCCATTCTAGATAGCCGAGCCTATTTTAGTTGCATTTTTGCATGTGTTGCATTAGGCATCTTAACATAGCTAGGATCATGCGTGATTTCTAACTAGCTTCTATTTTGGCTCGGAGTACACTGTAAGTGTTTACGCTTTAGCATCCTTGCATGTGTGCAAGTGACTGCCATGATAGCATGCTTGCCATGAGGCTATGTGCTTATGTGTTTAAATGCATGAATGCCTATGGATGAAGGTTTGATTGCCTGAATTGGAACAACTTGATGATTGTGAGTTTTAAGCCCACTTGAAGTGGCAAAATCATGTTTTTCTAAGCCCACTTGAGGGTGGCAAATCTGCGCTTTAGCCTACTTGTGAGTAGCACTTTCAAACCACTTTCAAAAACAAACATGAGTTGTTTTGTTCCAATCCGCGTGATTGAGTCTATACTTGTATGCTGTGCACATCACATAGTAATTCTAGATTAATAACCGGAATAAGAACACATGTGTTTTGAAAACAACATATCATGATTAGTAGAGGCCGATCCTTTGATCGGGCGAGCAGGGGTGCTCATTTTAGGACCTTCCCCTCTCATACCCAAGTTCCCGAGCTGAGGCAACTTTGGTGATGACGGACACGTGGCCTTAGGCATGAGTCAGGGTTTCCTAAATTTCCCAAAATAAAACATATACGTGGCGACTCTGAAATCTGGCAAAGCAGTCCATGTTTGGCGCTTTTTGATTAAAATCGATTTTCCAAAACAATTTGTCGGATTTGGACTCTTTGGTGATTTATCAGTCTTACATTGCACGTTGTGAGATTAGATTTAGAACCGTGACAGGAGTCCGAACTGTAGTAGCTATGAACTACAATTCGCACCCTCGTGCGCGGAGCAGAGTTCAGGGCGGTCTACAATATGTTATGAGGTTGTTAATTCTGTGTCGATTAATTTTTCTTTATGGCAATTATTAAACCTCATTCTGCCTTTTTACCGTTATATTTCATATCAACAATCATTTTTATTTCATCTTAACCAAATGGGTTGAGGTTCTCATTAATCATCAATGGTCATATTCTCATTAATCATCAATGGTCATTTTTATTTGTATTGCAGATTGTTGTTTCTCGGCGCTCTGGTTAGTACTTTGATCTTTGTTTTTTTGGATTTTCTTTCTCTCTCTCTCTCTCTCTCTCTCTCTCTCTCTCTCTCTCTTTTTTTTAGTTTGGCTGTTGATTGTTGAGAGAGAGGGGAAAATGAAGTTTGAAACTTATGCATTGTTGTTTGGTATCTGAGAAAAAGGAGGGCAAAAGGAAAGTGAAAGTTTTAACTGCTTGTAAAACTGAAAGTTTGGTTGTTTGGTTGTTTTTTGTCTTGCAGATTGTTGTTTGGAAACTTATGCATTGTTGATTATTGTTTGAATCTTATGTATAGCGATCCCGGTTTTGCCCCGGCCTTCATTGCATTCCGGACTCGGGTTCTGTGGTTGAATATTGTATCCATGTCTTGTTTTCCTCCTTGACTTTTTGCATTTGAGTTTTGCAACTTGTTGGGTGAGTTTGGAACAGGTTGGTTGTTGGTTGGTTTAGATTGTTGTTGCCCAGATTTTGGCCTCTTCGCTCGAGCGAGGCTTCTTGTGCTCGAGTGAGTCTTGTGTAATTTGTTTCTTCGCTCAAGCGAGGTTTTTTGCGCTCGAGCGAGAATTGAGAGTCCCCAGGTTTTTTTCCCAGACGCAGAATTTCTAGGAAGGTAAAGTGCTTCGCTCGAGTAAGCATGTGGGTCTGTGAAATTTTTGAAGCTTTGCATTCTACGCTCGAGCGACACTTCTTGCGCTCGAGCGAGGCCACTTGTTATGTCTAGTCGCTCGAGCGACAACTCCTTCACACAATCGAGCATCTTGTGGGGATCTCTCAACCCTTGTCTCTTTATTAAAAAGATAGAGCATCTTGTGGGCTTCCGTTTCATCCGAGCAAAATCGAGTTTGGACATATTTGAGGCTTCTTCCATTCTTTCTTTGAGCTTTTACACTTGAGGTAGGGATATTCTACTCTTTGATATGGGTTTTAACCTAGGTATTTGTCATTTTGTATAAATGGTGGGATTTGGGAAGCTTTGAGTGAAGTTAGGGTTTGGATTTGAATTTTGAAATAGGGGTTTTCTATACTTGGCTCCATATATGTATGTGAGCTCTTGAACATGATGTTACTTGAGTATAATTGGTGAAATTGGGTCTTGGGGTTAATATTTGGGAAAAAATGGAAAAATTGCCCTAATTTGTGTCAAATAGTTATTTTGTATAAACAATGAAATTGATGTGGGAAATATGAGATTGGAAGGGTGTATAAATGGATGGTGTAGTTGGATTTGTTAAATCACTCACCTATAGAAATTTGATAGATTATATGTTTGATAAATTGCATATCTGTTTAGAATATCTGTTTTGGGCTATTGGTGGAGGATAACTATGATTGTTATAGAAACTGTATGAGGACTAGGTGAACCGAAACTGGTCATTTGAATTATGTCATTGAATATGACTATTTGATTAAGCCATTGAATATGTGATTTGGTTAGTCATTGTATATGACAATGCTTTTAAATACATTGTATATGTATCATTGTTTGGGAGGAGATAGGGGATGTACTCCATTGTTTGAGAGGAGATAGGGGATGGACTCCATTGAAAATTAAGTTGGCCGGAGTGTCCAGGGTGAAAGTCCCGAAATCTTATATATATGGTTGCCGATTCCCTCGGATGTGAATTCCGTAAAATGGCAAGAAAATAGAAGTGTTGGATTGATGAATGTATTGAATTGTAAACCATTGAGTTGTAATCTCATTTTGGTTGATTAGATAATAATGAATTTGATTAATAGATTTACCTGAAATGGATGAATGGAAATGAATCGAGGTATGGTTATCTATATTGAATGGACTTGGAAAGAATATGTGTTGGTTAAGAATTTTGCACATTTATCTGATGCTTCTATCTTAGTTAAATCTCATACATTGTTTTAGCATATCTCTACCGGGCTTTGGCTCACCTTACTTGGGAAACCATTTTCAAGTACAGGTGACATACCACCTCCAAGGACATAGCTTGGGAGGTTTAGGGGCTGAAGGCTCTGTTTTTGTTATTTCATTTTTTTGTTAATGAGCTTAAGTAATGGTATGTGGACAAGGAAGTGGAAGAGTTCCTCTTGTTAGGTTTACAACAAGACTTATACTACCCAACTCCTCACTGTCACCCTCAACCTTGTGAGTTCAAACTAGAATTTCATCTTCATGCAAGAAATTAGGGAGAATCCTTACCTTGATGAGTTGATCTAGTGAAGTTGTTTTCAAACTCTCTTCCGTTCTCCTTCTTTCCTCTTCTTCTCTAGCCTCCTCTCAAACTCTAGCTCTCATATTCTCCCTCTTATTGAGTTCAAGATATTTATATATAAAACATCCCTAGTCTTTAACTTAGATTAACTAGTTTAAATTATTAATTAAGTTCACTATCACCTATCTTAATTTAAGGTGCAATACCCCACTCACTTAGTTCATTAACTAATTTTATAACTCTAGCGATTTAACGAATCAGACAGGTCTTTCCACAAAGGAACATATCTGTTAACACACACAATGCTTATAAATATACATATAAGGCTCGAATAAATGCATGATCCAGATTAAGCATAAAAGTAATCGTAAAAACAACAGCTAAGGAGGAAGGCTGGTGTTACAAATCTCTTGGGTTGTTTTATCATCTTTTTTTTAGGGCATTACAACTTGGTATCAGAGTGTATCGGGTTTGAATACTTTGGGTACGTGGGAAGTGGCTAGTACCATAATGGGTTTGTCTCGCTTGTTAGAGACTTAAGTATGATGTTATGTGTTTATATGATAACATGCTTATGTGATTATATGGGTGTGAGATTTAATTTCTAGGATGTTGATTGGGCCCATGGGTTTCTGGGAGTCCTGCTGGAAAGGCACTTGATCACTGCCATTTCTAACTGGAACTCTAACAACGCCACGGGACGGTCATTATCCAGAAATGAAATTCGTATGTGTTTATGTGATTATGTGCTTACGTGAAGTGAATTACAGTTGTCCATCGTATTAGGACGTGAGTGAATTATCTTCGGCACATTTGTAAATGTGCTAATGTCTAACGTTACCTTTATTAGGATGTCAGGATGAGGTTGTCGTAGTCGTGGTAGGCCTAGAAGGCATGAGATGCCTATACCGGATGAGATTTTGGCACAGGACGAGGGGAGTTGGTCAGGCCAATGTGGTCGAGCCAATAGGTCAACAGGCCCTGGGCGCCTTAGCCCGTGAAATGGCAAGAGCATTGAGGGAATCCATGGACATTCTCAGGGCTGAGAATCAAGTCTAGGCCCATGTAGCTGAGACAGGGCCGTTCTTTCTAAAGAGGGAGTTCTTTCCGGTCGAATCCGAACGAGTTTTTGGGTGATCCTAAGGAGCCACTAGAGGTTGATGAGTGGTTGGAACAGATGGTGAAGACATTTGAGATGTTTGGCATCGAGGGACGGCGGCTTGCGAGTGACCTTGGCGTCCTTCCAGCTGAAGAGAGACGCAGGTCAGTAGTGGAAGTATGTGCGGTGGCGCATTGGAGGGACTTGGGAAGCTTTTGTTGATGCCTTCCAGGACAAGTACTTACCGGCTACGGTGAGGGAGAAGTTGAGGGATCAGTTTTCTTAGCTCAAACAATTGAACACGCCTGTGGCTGAGTTTGAAGCCACGTTCACTAGTTTGTCGAGGTTTACACCAGAGTTAGTGGCGACTGAGGAGCACCATTGTTTGGAGTTCGAGAAGAAGTTGCAGACCAGGCTCATGTTTAGAGTGGTTGAATCTATGATTAGGGACTATGGGCGCCTTGTGGAGGCTGCAGCCCATCTTGAGACTATCATGTATGTGGAGGAGGAGAGGATGAGGGGCTCCAAGAGGAGTTAGGATAACCAAGGAGACAGTAAGAGACCGAAGGGTTCTAACCCTCAGTAGTCCCAAGATTGCATTCGAGATCTACCTTTCTAGTGTAGAGTTCGGCGTTCTGGAAAAGGAGGTCAGGGAGATATCACCTATTTTAAGTGTGGCTAGCTGGGCCACAAGTCTCCAGCTTGCCTACAGAGGGGAGGAGGGCAGCGAGCAGCTTCATTTTTGACTCGTTCTCAGGGCTAGAGTCAGGGCAGAGGCCAGCAGCTCACTTGTTATCAGTGTGGACAGGTGGGGCACTTGAAAAGGTTTTGCCTATAGTTAGGTGGTACACCTGGTTCGAGGCAGACACAGAGTCATCAGCCAACGCAGTCAATACAGGCCTCGAGGGCCAATCAGGGAGCCTCTTCGGCTCAGTCAGTGCAGCAGTCTTATGCTTCGAGGGGTGAGCAGGCAGATCAGAGACCTTCGGGGTGCGTATATGCTGTTATAGTGCCAGATCTTGTACCGGCTCCATCTATTATGAGAGGTACCTTTTTGTTTTGCAAATTAGTTGCTAGTGTGTTAATTGATACGGGAGCATCCCACTCCTTTATATCTTTTGCATTTGCATCAGTTTTGGGGTTGGAGTTGGCACAGTTAGCATCTCCCATATGTGTCGTGTCACCTATTGGGGGTGAGATGCTTTTGAAACAGGGGTATTGGGACTGTGTTATAGAGGTTGTTAATCGCCGACTCCCTTTTTCATTTGTATTGATGGATATGACTGGTTTTGATGTTATTTTGGATATGGGCTGGTTATCGTCATACCGAGCTGTTATAGATTGCTACTGTTAGAGGGTTACTGTATGTACCTTGAGCGGCGATTGTTTTCATTTCTTTGGGGATCGGGTTGGTAGAGTTTTACCAGCGGTGTATGATCCATGGGGGCAGAGTAAACTTAGTTGTCTTCTTGCTAGCTTCCTGAGTGGAGAGTATGATCAAGTTCGGTTGAGTTACCAAGAGTGGTTTGTGAGTATTCAGATGTCTTTCCCGAGGATCTTACTAGTTTACCACCTCACCGAGAGATCGAGTTCTCTATTGACTTAGTGCCTGGCACAGCACCAATTTCTCTGGCATCGTATCGGTTTGCACCACCTGAGTTAAGTGAGCTGAAGATTCAGCTCCAGGAATTACTAGATAAGGGTTTTATTCGCCCTAGTACTTCGCCTTGGGGAGCACTAGCCCTCTTTGCTAAAAAGAAAGATGGGGCCCTTGCGACTCGGTATTGATTACCGAAAGTTGAATCGGGTTACGGTTAAGAACAAGTATACTATGTCTCGTATAGATGACCTGTTTGATCAGTTGAAAGGGTCACGTTGTTTTTCTAAGATAGACCTAAGATCGGGCTATCATCAGTTGAGGGTCAGAGAGGAAGATATCTCAAAGACGGTATTCCGTACGCGGTATGGCCCACTATGAGTTTCTGGTGATGCCTTTTGGGCTAACCAATGCACCGGCTGTGTTTGTGGACTTGATCAACCGAATATTCCGAGAGTTCTTAGATCGTTTTGTAGTCGTCTTCGTGGACGACATCTTGATTTACTCACCCTCTGAGGAGGAGCACGAGGAACACTTGCGAGTGGTGCTTGAGTTACTTAGAGCCCATAAGCTGTATGCTAAGTTCGGGAAGTGTGAGTTCTGGCTAAAAGAGGTTAAGTTCTTAGGCCATGTAGTATCCATGAAAGGGGTGACTGTAGATTCATCCAAAATTGAGGCAGTGCAGGATTGGGCACAACCTAAGAATGCTTTCGAGATTTGTAGTTTCTTGGGATTGGCGGGGTATTACCCGTCAGTTTGTGAAGGATTTCTCCAAATTAGCTTTGCCTTTGACTAGATTAACGAGGAAATGGGTCAAATTTGTGGGGAGTGAGACTTGTGAAAAGTCGTTCTAAGAACTTAAAGTTAGACTTACCACCGCTCCAGTCTTGATTATTCCAGAGAGGGGTTTGGGCTATTCAGTGTATTATGATGCCTCACGAGAGGGTTTGGGTTGCGTATTAATGCAAGAAGGGAAAGTAGTAGCCTATGGCTCACGACAGTTAAAAACACACAAAAGGAACTACCCTACTCACGATTTAGAGTTAGTAGCTGTAATTTTTTCCTTGAAGATTTGGAGGCACTATCTATATGGTGAGAGATTTGAGGTGTTTTCTGATCATAAGAGCTTGAAGTATCTGTTTACATAGAAGGACTTGAACTTGAAGCAGAGAAAATGGATGAAATTCATAGAAGATTATGATTTCGAGTTGCATTACCATCCAGGGAAGGCCAATGTGGTGGCCGATGCTTTGAGTATGAAATCTATCAGTAGTGTAGCTTGTATTGCCATCCGGGAATGGGGGATGTTGGGTGCCCTTGGTGAATTCGACTTGCATTTGGGCGAGTCTGTTGAGTCTGCAGCCCTATTTTCAGTAGTTGCACAACCTACACTTGTGAACTGAGTGTTAGAAGCACAGAAGGATGACTTTGAGGTAGAATTCCTCCGGGAGAAGATCTCCAGCGGGAAGGTAGAGAAGGGTTTAATTGTCCCGACCTGAGTGTGAGATACCGCGACCGCTTGTTTGTACCGGAGTCTTGCCGAGAGGAAGTACTCCGAGAGTTTTCATCATTCACGCCTTGTGGTGCATCCGGGAGGCACAAAGATGTATCATGATCTGAGTCGCCAGTTTTGGTGGAGGGGTATGAAGAAAGATGTGGCTATATTTGTATCGAAGTGCCTTATTTGTCAGCAAGTAAAGGCCGAACATCAGAGGCCAACGGGTTTGTTGCAATCTTTGCCTATAGCTGAGTGGAAATGGGAGCATGTTACGATGGACTTTGTTGTGGGCCTTCTGAGGACTCAACGGGGTAGTGATGCCATGTGGGTGGTAGTTAACCGGTTGACCAAGTCGACACATTTTATTCCTATGCGCGTAAGAGATTGGGTAAATTACCTTGTTGACTTGTACATTCGGGACATAGTGAGGTTGCACAAGGTCCCTGTGACGATTGTGTCGGATAGAGGCCTGCGTTTCATTGCTCGATTGTGGTAGAGCTTGCAGAGTGCCTTGGGTACTAGATTGACTTTTAGCATGGCTTACCATCCTCAGACTGACAAGCAGTCTGAGCATACTATTCAGATCCTTGAGGATATGCTTCGAGGTTGTGTCCTTGACTTTAAAGGGTCATGGGAGAAACACTTACCCTTAGTGGAGTTTGCCTACAATAACAGTTTCCAATCGAGCATTGGCAAGGCACCGTTTGAGGCCTTGTATGGTCGACTGTGTAGATCTCCAGTGTATTGGGCTGAGGTGGGTGATGCACCTTTGTTAGGTCTAGAGTTGGTTCAAGAAACGACGGAGAAAGTGGCACTTATCCGTAAGAGGTTGGTTACAGCCCAGAGTCGCCAAAAGAGTCATGCCGATCGTAGAAGGAGACCTTTGTCATTCGAGGTGGGTGATCATGTCTTTTTGAAAATATCACCTAGACGGGGTTTGATGAGATTTGGGAAGAGTGGGAAGTTATCCCTTCGATTTATTGGCCTTTTTGAGATCTTTGAGCGGATTGGGGAGGTTGCATACCGTTTGGTGTTGCCTCTGCAACTTTTCGGAGTGCATGACGTGTTTCATATTAGCATGCTTTGGAAGTATGAGCCGGATCCATCGCATGTGCTGGATTGGACCGACTTAGAGGTAGACGAGGATGCCTCGTACGAGGAGAGACCGGTGCGAGTTTTGGATAGGCGGGACCAAGTCTTGCGAGGCAAGACAATCCCCTTGGTCAAGGTATTGTGGAAACATCACGGGGTTGAGGAAGCAACTTGGGAGCGTGAATTGGAAGTCCGAGAGAAATATCCGGATTTATTCGTTGATGTTTGAGTATATGTTGAAATTTTAGTTTTGCTTATGAACTACAAAAACATTGTATATGTTTTGGATTATGAAAGCATTGTAAATGTTAAATATGTCTTGGAAATGCAAGTTTAATTTGAACATTGTATGTGTTGTTTGAGTTTTGGAAATGCAAACTTATCATAAACATTGAATATGTTTTGGAAATATGAGATGTACGTTTTGAAAGTGGTTAAATTTCGAAATATGCATATTGGTAAAATATGTTGAGTTATATATATTGTGGATTTGTTCTCTTGTGAGGAGATTGAATAATCGGTGGGTGGGTCATGGTGATGAGAATTGAAAGGTAACTGTTTTGAAAATTGGATAATCATAGTTTTGACACTTGTACTAAAATTTCGAGGATGAAATTCTTTAAGGGGGGAATGTTATAGCGATCCCGGGTTTTGCTCGACCTTCATTGCGTTCTGGACTCGGGTTCCGTGGTTGAATATTGTATCCATGTCTTGTTTTTCTCCTTTGACTCTTTTCATTTGAGTTTTGGAACTTGTTGGGCGAGTTTGGAACAGGTTGGTTGTTAGTTGGTTTAGATTGTTGTTGCCCAGATTTTGACCTCTTCGCTCGAGCGAGGCTTCTTGCGCTCGAGTGAGCCTTGTGTAATTTGCTTCTTCGCTCGAGCGAGGTTTTTTGCGCTCGAGCGATAATTGAGAGTCCTCAGGTTTCTTTCCCAGATGCAAAATTTCTGGGAAGGTAAAGTGCTTCACTCGAGCGAGGCTTCTTGCGCTCGAGCGAGCGCAGTGCGTCTGTGAAATTTCTGAAGCTTTGCATTCTACGCTCGAGTGAGGCCACTTGTTGTGTCTGGTTGCTCGAGTGACAACTCCTTCGCTTGAGTGAAGGTCGCGTATATCAGTTCGTAGCAAGGTGATTTTATATCACTTTTGATCTTCTTTTTCCCTAAGAACCCTATTCCAACTCTCTCTCTCTCTCTCTAAAACTCTCTTTCTCTCTATAAATACACCTTGATTTGGGGATCTCTCAACCCTTGTCCCTTTATTAAAAAGATAGAGCATCTTATGGGCTTCTATTTCATCCGATCAAAATCGAGTTTGGACATATTTGAGGCTTCTTCCATTCTTCCTTTGAGCTTCTACACTTGAGATAGGGATATTCTACTCTTTGATATGGGTTTTAACCTAGGTATTTGTTATTTTGTATAAATGGTGGGATTTGAGAAGATTTGGGTGAAATTAGGCTTTGGATTTGAATTTTGAAAGAGGGGTTTTCTATACTTGGCTCCGTATATGTATGTGAGGTCTTAAACATGATGTTACTTGAGTATAATTGGTGAAATTGGGTCTTGGGGTTAATATTTTGGAAAAAGGAAAAAATTACCCTAATTTGTGTCAAATAGTTATTTTGTATAAACAATGAAATTGATGTGGGAAATATGAGATTGGAAGGGTGTATAAATGGATGGTGTAGTTCGATTTGTTAAATCACTCACCTATGAAAATTTGATAGATTATTTGTTTGATAAATTGCATATCTGTTTAGAAATATCTGTTTTGGGCTATCGGTGAAGGATAGCTATGATTGTTGTAGAAACTGTATGAGGACTAGGTGAACCGAAACTGGTCATTTGAATTATGTCATTGAATATGACTATTTGATTAAGCCATTGAATATGTGATTTGGTTAGTCATTGTATATGACAACGCTTTTAAATACATTGTATATGTATCATTATTTGGGAGGAGATAAGGGATGTACTCCATTGTTTGAGAGGAGACAGGGGATGGACTTCATTGAAAATTAAGTTGGCCGAGTGTCCGGGGTGAAAGTCTCGAAATCTTATATATATGGATGCCGATTCCCTCAGATGTGAATTCCGTAAAATGGCAAGAAAATATAAGTGTTGGATTGATGAATGTATTGAATTGTAAACCGTTGAGTTGTAATCTCATTTTGGTTGATTAGATAATAATGAATTTGATTAATAGATTTACCCGAAATGGATGAATGGAAATGAATCGAGGTATGGTTATCTATATTGAATGGACTTGGAAAGAATATGTGTTGGTTAATAATTTTGCACATTTATCTGATGCTTCTATCTTAGTTAAATCTCATATATTGTTTTAGCATATCTTTACTGGGTTTTGGCTCATCCTACTTGGAAAACCATTTTCAGGTACAGGTGACATACCGCCTCCAAGGACATAGCTTGGGAGGTTTAGGAGCTGAAGGCTCCGTTTTTGTTATTTCGTTTTGTGTTAAATGTTTATTCAAGCCGAGGACTTTAAATGTATAGAGTTAGGACTCTTTCTTTTGTTGTAACCAAGAAATATCTTGGAAAAATGTAAGCCCGTAGGGTGTTTATTTTGTTGTAATTAATTAGTGTTACATGCTGTAGTTTCAGAATGAATATTTATGAAAGTATGATGCATGTAATCTCTTTTGTAATATAAACTCTGATGAATGAAAGTAATACATTTCCTATCATGTTTATGAATATCTTGGGTTGTTTATCTTCTTTTTTTTTAGGGCGTTACATTATGCATTGTTGTTCGGAATCTACTTATAAAACATATAATTAAAAATAAATAAATAAATAGAACTTTTGAATGGAAAGTATGGAAAAATGGGTTAAGGAAAGATATTTGTGATTAAATAAGCTATTGTCTAGTATAACTCATTGGAGTAATTAAATTTTTTTATTGTAGTTTTTTACTTATTTTCTTTTTCACATTTTAAGATGCAAAATTAGTAATTATATTTCTATATTGAAGTTTTGCTAAAATTTTATTCATAAGTAGTATAATTTATATTTTTTTTATAATTTATTTATTATTAAATTTTTTTTTGGTGGTATACATTAGTTATTAGTAAGAAAAGTGGGCAATACAATTCATAAGAATTTAACTGTTGTCAATGGAAAATTACTATATAGAATCAACTACAAAATCATGTATTGCAATATTTTTCTCTATTGGGCAAGATTTCTATGACAGTATTTAATTTTTCTTCTATCCTTTTTAATGTATATTAAAGACAGAAAAAAATTATAATTTGTCTTCTATCCTATAGTAGCTCAATTTCCCCATATGTTATGAGGTTGTTAATTCTGTGTCGATTAATTTTTCTTTATGGCAATTATTAAACCTCATTCTGCCTTCTTACAGCTATATTTCATGTCAACAATCATTTTTTTTTTCATCTTAACCAAATGGGTTGAGGTTCTCATTAATTATCAATGGTCATATTCTTACTCATCAAACATGAAAATAGATTCGTATATATTTTTAGTGTTGAAGAGTGCTCTTACTAATTGTGTTTTTCTTTTTATCCTTTTTGTCTCAAATTTCTTTAATTTTGCTTCTCAAGTAGATACTCAAGTTAGGAGGTCTTTTTTTTTTTTTGAACGTAGGTTAGGAGGTCTCTCCCTTGCAATTCTTTATTAGTTCCTCACTTTCTTGAATTACAGTGGGTTAACGATTGTTCTGGGTTAATGAATGAACTCTCTCAGATTTCTTTAATGCTCTGGAATTTTCATGTTTGGTCTTGGAATTTTCAATAATTAGATTAAAAATTAAGCTTTTAATGTTTGGTTTAGAAAGAAGTCTAATATAGTGTATAGTTATGTATCTGGATATATAGCTGTTAAATTTCTAGAGAATACTTATATTTTTTTTTTTTTTATTTTTTTTTAATAATGATATACAAGTCCATTTTTTATACCCACTTTAATGTTTTTGGATTTTCTCTCTTCGCTTACTCTTTTTTTTTTTTTTTTTTTCTCTCTAAAGTTTGGCTGTTGATTGTTGAGAGAGAGAGAAACAGGAAAAGGAAGTTTGAATCTTATGCATTGTTGTTTGGTATCTGAGAAAAAGGAAGGAAAAGGAAATTGAAAGTTTTAACTTTCTTCACTGTTTCACTGCTTATAGCACTATATTTAAAAATAAATAAATAAATACAACTTTTGTTTAGAAAGAAATTTAATATAGTGTGTATAGTTATATATCTTGGTATATAACTGTTAAATTTCTAAAGAATACTTATCAGTGTGTTTGGTTTGAGTTTTTTGGATTAAGTTTTTTGAAAATTGAGTTTTTTGGTTTTCGTATTTTTTTGTTTTTAGTGAATATTTTTAAAATTTTAAATATTTTTTTTACTTTTTTAGATTCACCTTACTTAGATGTATCTAAAAAGTAAAAAATTTGTGAAAAAATATTTTAAAAAATTAATAAATACATAAAAATACAAAAAATGTACTGAATTCTCGTTTTTTTTTGTTTGTATTTTTGGTATTTAGTGAATTTTTAAAAGGTTTTTTTCACAAATTTTTTACTTTTTAGGAATATTTATGTTAGGTATGTCTAAAAAGTAAAAAAAATTGCTTAAAATACTAAAAATATTCAATAAAAACAAAAAAACACGAAAAATAAGAAAGTAGAATTTTCTGAAAAGTGTTTTTTAAAAACAGGAAGCAATGTTTTTTTTTTTGGAATAATAGGAATGTATGATGAATTGTGTGAATACTTATTTATTTATTTATTTTTGAATAATGATATACAAGTCCATTTTTTATACCCACTTTAATGTTTTTGGATTTTCTCTCTTTTTTACTCTTTTTTTTATTTTTTATTTTTATAGTTTAGCTGTTGATTTGTTAAGAGAGAGAGAGAGAGAGAAAGGAAGTTTGAATCTTATGCATTGTTGTTTGGTATCTAAGAAAAAGAAAGGAAAAGGAAAATGAAATTGAAAGTTTTAACTTTCTTTACCGTTTCACTGCTTATAAAACATATATTTATAAATAAATAAATAAATACATCTTTTGAATAGAAAGTATGAAAAAATGGGTTAAGGAAAAATATTTGTAATTAAATAAGCTATTATGTCATATAACTCATTGGAATAAATATGCTATTGTGTAGTATAATTTTTATGAGAGTATTGAAAACGGCATTTGTAATTATATAGATAAGGCAAAAGATATTTATAATTATCCAGTTACATTGTGGTGAGACCTTTTATAAATTTTTATTGTAGTTTTTACTTATTTTTTTTCACATTTTAAAATGCAAAATTAGTAATTAAATTTCTATATTGAAGTTTTGCTAAAATTTTATTCATAAGTAGTATAATTTATATTTTTTTATAATATACTTTTGTGTGTGTGTGTGTGTGTGTGGGGAGAGGGGGGGTTATACATTAGTTGTTAGTAGGAAAAGTGGGCAATACAATTCATAAGAATTTAACTGTTATTAATGCAAAATTACTATATAGAATCAACCACAAAATCATGTATTGCAATAGTTCTACATTTTGCCTAATAGAGAAAAATAATGAAGATTTCTATGACAGTATTTAATTTTTCTTCTATCCTTTTTAATGTATATTGAAGACATAACAAAATTATAATTTGTCTTCCATCTTGTAGTAGTTCAATTTTTCCATCTGTGATATTCATGAACAGACGAACTTCTTAAAGTAAGTTGTTAACTAAAATAAGTTATGAGATTGTTAATTTTGTATCGATTAATTTTTTCTTTATGACAATTATTAAATCTCATTTTGCCTTCTTACAGTCATATTTCATGTCAACAATCATTTTCATTTAATCTTAATCAAACGGATTGAGGCTCTCATTAATCATCAATGGTCATATTCTTACTCAACAAACATGAAAATAGATTCGTATACATTTTTAGTGTTGAGGAGTGCTCTTACTAATTGTGTTTTTTTTTTTTATCCTTTTTGTCTCAGATTTCTTTAATTTTGCTTTTCAAGTAGATACTCAGGTTAGGAAGTCTCCCCCTTGCAATTCTTTATTAGTTCCTCACTTTCTTTCTTGAATTGCAGTGGGTTAATGAATGTTCTGGGTTAATGAATGAATTCTCTCAGATTTCTTTAATGCTTTGGAATTTTCATGTTGGTCTTGGAATTTTTAATAAGTTGATTAAATATTAAGCTTTTAATGTTTGGTTTAGAAAGAAGTCTAATATAGTGTGTATAGTTATGTATCTTGGTATATAATTGTTAAATTTCTAGAGAATAATTATTTATTTATTTATTTATTTATTGGAATAATAGGAATGTATGATGAATTATGTGAATACTTATGTTTTTTTTTTTTTTTTTTTTTTTTGAATAATGATATACAAGTCCATTTTTTATACCCACTTTATAGACCTAGTGATGTGTCAAGAAGATGATTGGTTGATAATTAGATAATATTTAATTATCTAATGGTATCAGAGCCATGTGGTGTTGTATCCTGTTTCTAACTGCTTTGTTTCTTCCAATTAATCCCTTCTATTGTTCACTTGATTAATCTGGTTTTCAGTTCGTCTTAATCACCCACAAGATCAGTCTAGGTTTATCCACCAGGTTTAAGTCACCCACTTTCATCCTCTGTCCAGAGTAAGTCCTTAGGGTTAGGCAGTGTTGGACATTTCGAATAGGGTCTGTACTCAAACCTCTTTGGTCTGTGATAACCTGACCAGAATAGGGTCTGTATTAAGATATCTGCAAAAATGATTAATTAACAAGAACAATGAATCGATTATTTAGAAGTAACTCATCAGTCAGTTCTAGGTCAACAACGTTGCCCTCAATACCTAATCAAGGATTAGTCATAAATGAAGAAGATGTTGAAATACAAAATGATCACATTAATACAGGATGGAATATACCAAAATTGCAAATTAAAGAAATTTATAAAACTACTTTTTTACAAAATGTTTTTAAAGTTGCCTTACATGTTAAAACCATTGAACAAGTATATGCTTTAGAAAAATCTCGAGAAACTTGCCAATTATTTGATGCTAAATTAATTAAAAGACATTTGAATAATGGTTACAATTTTATGCATATTGGTCTCATTCAAGTTGGAGTTAATCCTTTAACAATTGTAGGTAAAAATACCTCTGTTTTATTATGTTTACGAGATGCTCGTTTTCTTAATTATAATGACAGTTTAATGGGTATGATGGAAACTGGTCTTCATAAAGGTCCAGTACATTTTAATTGTTTCCCTGATTTTACACTTAGTTTACGCGATCCGCATATTTTAGATGCTTTAACATTAAATATTCAATTACATGGTTCATTTACCAACATGAAAGAAAAAGTTCATAATATTGCTTTAATATATCGTATCCACTATAAATGCATGCAAACTAATTTAAATGTTCATGCTTTACATAAAAGTCCCAAAGATAAAACTCTTTTAATTCAAAGTAGAAGTAGCAATGAATTACATATTAATATACCACAAATGATTGAATGGAAAAATGTTGATTTACCTGATCAATGGGTTACTGTCAATGAAAATTACAAACATAATCAACAACAATCCTCAGAACAAGATATCCAAGATATTCAACAATACAATGATGGTTCTGTTCGAATTAAATTTAACCGTAGTCAATCCTCTAGACATAGTACATCTAGTGTCCCTACTGAAATTGAAACTGAAGATGAAATCTTCAATACTCCATTATTTCGCAAAAACAGTCAACTTCATCTTGGCCAAACTGCAACTAGTAAATTAAAAGGCATTGATAACACTACTTCCTCTCAAATCAGTAAACCTATTTATTCTACCCACACACATTTACCTGAAGAAGAAATTGCTTCTAATAATTCTCCCACTCAAACCGATTTTGATGAATTTACACCACCCATCAATCCTCAATTAATGACAATCAAAAAAGAATTCACTCCTAATCTTGATAAATTACTTATTGAATTTAAATCCCCTAAAAATAGAACTCAACGACATGCTTACTATGCTCAATATACTTCTGCTCAAATGTCCACAATTTCCAGACAATGGTATGATTTTATTATTGAATATGATAATCTAACTTATGGTGATATAATTAGCACTATTCAAAAAGAAGGATTAAAAATGTGTATTGATCTCAAACTTAGCCAAAAAGCCACTAAAGATAAACATAAAGCTAAATATGAATTAGGAAATTTCTGTGAACAATATGGTTTACCTCCTGTTGCACCCTCTCGTAGGAAATCACATAAATACTCTAAACATAAAAATAAATCCAAATATTATAATAAATACAAAAAGCCTTATTCACCTTCCAAATCCAATGATAAATTCTATACCAAACCCAAGAAGAAACATCATAAGTCTAAATCATATCCGAAATCTAATAAAGATATTTCCTGCTATAATTGTGGTCAAAAAGGTCATTATGCTAATAAATGTAAAGAAAAACAAAAACTAAAAGATAGGGTTAACCAACTCTAAATTAATGAAGAATCAAAAATTCAGTTATTTGAAATCTTTCAATTGAATCAATCCGATAATGATTCCTCTTCTGTTCCTCCATCTACATCTAATTCCCCTTCCAATAGTGACCATTCTGATTCTAATAATCAAATTACCTTAGGATGTAATGATGTTTGTTGTAAACCAGTTAAACAAATTTCTGTTCTTACCAAACATACTCAAGAAGAATCTGCTTTAATTGACTTAATTAGTAAATTAGATGATCCTAATTTAAAACAACAATATATTGATAAATTAAAAGCTTTATTACTTCAATCGGATACTAAACCTAAGTTTAATAAACCCATTATTAGTTTATCTAAGACCTTAGAAAAATTTAAAAATAAAACTAAAGAAATTACACTTCAAGATTTACAATCTGAAATCAACCAAATTAAACAAACTATCCGTGATCTTCATAATAAAGATAAAAAATTAGAAGATGAAATTATTACTTTAAAACTTAATCAAAGTTTGACTAATTTCCAACTTAATCCACATACATCACCTCACGAATCTGAACATAATTCTGACCCTGATTCTGATCATACTAATCCAGCCAAACTTATATTTGATAATCGCCCTCAACCTACTAACATTGAAGACAAACGATTAAACTTACTCAATAAAATCTATATGCAAAAATGGTATTCCAAAATTAAAATTATTGTCGAAGATTTTGAATTAGAGTTAGTTGCTTTAATTGATACTGGTGCTGATTTAAATTGTATTCAAGAAGGATTACTTCCTACTAAATATTATGAAAAATGTCAAGAGAAATTAACCTTTGCCAATGGTAGTAAAATGCATATCAAATATAAATTACCCAAAGTCCATGTTTGCCAAAATAATGTTTGTTTTAAAACCACATTTGTTTTAGTTAAAAATATGACTGATAGAATTATTTTAGGCACACCATTCATATCTTTGTTATATCCTTTTACCACTTCTAGTGAAGGAATAACTACTCATGTTTTAGGACAACCTGTCACATTTAAATTCTTATTTCCACCTGAAATGTTAGAATTAAATCAATTACAAGATTGTTCTATTTCTCATACTATTAATAGATTAACCCGACACATTAATTTTCTTAAAGAAGAAATTAATTATAAAAGAATTGACCAATAGTTAACTGACCCAATTCTAATTTCTCAAATTAGTGATTTTAAATTAAAACTTGAATCAACTGTTTGTTCATCTTTACCTACTGCATTTTGGCATAGGAAAAAGCATGTAGTTACTTTACCATATATTAAGAATTTTAATGAACGACAAATACCTACTAAATCTCGACCTATTCAAATGAATCATGAACTATTAGAAATGTGTAAAAAAGAAATTAATGAATTATTAAAAAATAGAATTATCAGTCCTAGTAAATCCCCATGGTCTTGTCCTGCTTTTTATGTCAATAAAAATGCTGAATTAGAACGAGGTGTTCCTCGCTTGGTTATTAATTACAAACCCTTAAATGCGGTTCTAGAATGGATTAGATATCCTATTCCCAATAAAAAAGATTTAATTAAACGACTTAGTCAGGCTCTTATTTTTAGCAAATTTGATTTAAAAAGTGGTTTTTGGCAAATTCAAATTCATCCTAAAGATCGATACAAAACTGCTTTTATTACACCTTTTGGTCAATATGAATGGAATGTCATGCCATTTGGTTTAAAAAATGCTCCTAGTGAATTTCAACACATAATGAATGACATATTTAATCCGTTTAGCCATTTTTCAATTGTTTACATTGATGATATATTAATTTTTTCAAAATCCATTAGTGAACATTGGAAACACTTAACTGCATTCTTTTATACAATTAAAAGTCATGGTTTAGTCATTTCTGCTCCTAAAATTAAATTGTTTCAAACTAAAGTTAGGTTTTTAGGTTACGACATTCACCATAATACTATTCTGCCAATTAGTCGCTCCATTGAATTTGCTTCCAAATTTCCTGATGAAATTCTTGATAAAACCCAATTACAAAGGTTCTTAGGTTCCCTTAATTACATTGCTGAGTTCTATAAAGACCTTAGGAAAATCTGTCAACCTTTGTTTGATAGGTTAAAGGATAATCCTCCTCCTTGGTCTCCTACTCACACTGCCATTGTTCAACAAGTTAAACAATATGTTAAGACTCTTCCTTGTCTTGGTATTCCTACTGAGAATTCATTTAAAATTATTCAAACTGATGCTTCTGATATTGGTTATGGTGGTATTCTTCTTCAAAAAATCACTCCTCAATCTTCTGAACAAATTGTTCGTTATCATTCTGGTGTCTGGAATAAAGCACAATTAAATTATAGTACTATTAAAAAAGAAATTTTGTCCACTGTTTTGTGTATTCAAAAATTTCAAGATGATATTTTAAATCAAAAATTTTTACTTCGTGTTGATTGCAAATCTGCTAAATATGTTTTGGAAAAAGATGTTCAAAATCTTGCCAGTAAACAAATTTTTGCCCGTTGGCAATCTATTTTAAGTATTTTTGATTTTGATATTACTTATATACCTGGTTGTCAAAATTCCCTTCATGATTTTCTCACCCGAGAATTTTTACAGGGGGGTGAGGGATGAGTGCTACTCCACATATTCCATATTTAAAAACCCAAATTACCCATTACCAAACCCTGATCCACCAAGTTAACCACCGTATTAACCGTCTCAAATCAGCCCGACCAACTACTAAAAGAGCCCAATACATCAATTACCATCAGATTAAAGCCCGTCGTACTCTGCGACATGATTATTACAATCATTTACATTATTACCAAAATTATCTTGATCTTCTTTCTGGTTGTTAATCTTTGCTACTAATCATTGTTTCTTGTTTAAACAGATGTCTCGCCCAAGGCATCCTTCCAGGGCTTTGGTCCCATCCTCCAGTAAACCTAACCAACTCATTGTCCCTCCTCCTTTGGAATCAATCACCCAATCTCATTCACTTGAAATGGTTAACCGTTATCACACTCTTGGTCATATTTATCGACCGGATTACTCATCTGCATTGGCTTCTGATCCTTTTGCCTCCGGCCAATCTGTTTCAGTTACTCCACTTCCAATTAACCAAGTCAGACCATCCCGGACCGAGTATACCAAATCACATGTTACTAACCTATTCTACAAAGAACCTAGTCACCCAAAGAATCAAACCATCAATGACATTGCTAAATTCCATTTTGGCTCTGGATGCCATTTCATCCTTTCACATCCAGAGAAAACACTTTCCTATTACAAAGACATTCTGCTCCATCACCATTCCATTTTGATCAAACCCATCCAGGATCGAGTTTATGCTTACAAGATCCTGTATCATTCAATTTATATTCACAACATTGTATCCTTAGCTGAATGGGGTCCTCCTAATTAGCTTCGAGATCTCCCTGGTCACTCCATTCAATATAACTACCATGATTACGTTGATGCCTAGTTCAAGATTTTCTTGTACCAAAATGAAACCTTTAGTCATTCTTGGTTCATATCCTTTGATCAAAAGTTTAAATCCGAATTACCAACCTGGTTTCTAAGATGGTGGACTCACTACGGTGCTATTTCAGATATCCTTCCTAGTCCCCTCAGTGACATAATTAATTATTTTGCCTCTGTGTACCCATTCACTGCTCATCAACGACAATTTCCTTTATTGCTCATTTTCATATCCAAATACAAAATTCCATGGATATTTAAATGGTATTATGGGATTGATGATAATATAATCACCCGTCAACACACAGTCAAATGGTGGGCTAAGTATAATGTGTCCAGAATTCTTGAAATTGTTCAAGAGGAATTCCCACTTGATCAATGTGCTCCAACTCCTGCTATTGCTGAAAACCAGCAGAACCCAACTGCTGCAACAATCAGCCAAGGAAGTCAGCCCAGTCTTCCTCCAATCAATCTTGGAAGCCCCTCATCTAGTGGTTCCAAGCCCAGGTCAAGCAAGCCCATTAATAAATCCAAGTCCAAAGTTGTTGCTGCTCAGCCGGCCCAATCCAAGTCCAAATCAAAGTCCCAAGTGCAAGCAAAGCCCATTTCACCTCCTACTCAGCCTAAAGTCAAATCCAAGATTAAACCCAAGTCATCCAGAGAAGAAATGCTCCAGTTAGCCTGCCAACTTGTGGATCAAGCTCAAGCCCAATCAACCGATACAGACAGTGCAGATAAAGGTTCAGAAAGTGTACACTCTTCTGAAGAATCAACTAATCAATTTTCTGGTCCAGAGTTTCAAGATGCTCAGGACCCATTTGCTTGCTCAACATATGATTCCCTATAAATACAAATTAGCTTCAATCAATACTCTTCTGAGAAAAACTGCTAATTTGTATCTATATTGATTCCTATATTCACATGTTCCACCGAAAGTAATGAATAGTAAAAGTTACTATTCACTTTTACTGTTCACTTTCACTATTCATCCAGTCAACTTTTGTCTAAAGCTGCTCAACTATTCACCCGTGTTATTGCTCCACCGAAAGCAACTGACAACATCTGCTTTACCCATGCGCTGCCAGCTGCTTTCATCAATAAAAGAAGTCACATGATTACTGTATCAGTCACATGGTTACTGTATTTTCCTTTCCTATAAATTGTAATGAATTCATTCAGTAGTTTTCAAGTTTTTTATTCTTCAGTTTACCAGAAAAAACCCGAAAGCTCTGAGTGAAAATTACCTCTTCCCATTTGTAACCTAATTAAGATCCTTGCAGTTGCTACAATTGTAATTGTAAGTTATTTTCTGCATATTAATTTATGTATTTAAGTTTTAATGTTTATTTTAAGTTTTAATGTTTATTTTATTGTTTTGGTTTAAGTGCTTCCAGTTCTGTATTCATATATGAATCCTCTTTGATTTCGTAATTCATGTTCTTCATCTGCATGCTACTTCCATGATTATCAACCAATCATCTTCTTGACATATCACTGGACCTATAAAGTATCTAAGTTTTTGGCCTGAATATTCTTTTCTTTTTTATTTTTACAAAGATTTTGTTGCAGTTTAATTTTGTAATATGATGGTTCTTTTATTATTATTATTATTTATTTTTTATTTTTTTCCTCTCTTAGGCTGTATTTGGATTTAGGATTTGAAGGAAATTTGTTGATTGAAAGGAAAAGGGAACATTAAAAAGTTAACTCTTTTTATTTGATGACCTTTTTTTTATTTTTATTTTACTTTTATATACACTTTTTTTTTTTTTTTGCTTTTAGTGAATTGTTTTTAATTTGGTTTTTTTTTTTATTGAATTGCTATTTTAAAATGTTTAGGCTTCTCTCTCTCTAAAAAAAGTCTAGTTTATTTAGCTTTTTAAATTTTGTTTTTCGAATTTTTCAAACAAAAAATATTACTTTTTAGATGTTTATCAAGACTTTTGAAAAACTTAAACTTATGTTAAAAATTTGTTTTAATAATTTTTTTGTAATTTTTATGAGAGTATTACTCATTGGAGTAAATAAGCTACTGTGTATTATAATTTTTTATGATGTGTATTGAAAAAGATATTTGTAATTATATAGATAATAGAAAAGGTATTTGTAATTATCCAGTTACAATGTGGCGAGCCCTTTTATAAATTTTTATTGTAGTTTTTTACTTATTTTTTTTCACATTTTAAAATGCAAAATTCGTAATTAAATTTCTATTTTTAAATTTTGCTAAAATTTTATTCATAAGTAGTATAATTTATATATTGCAATAGTTCTACATTTTGGCCAATAGAGAAAAATTATGAAGATTTCTGTGAGAGTATTTAATTTTTCTTCTATCTTTTTTAATGTATATTGAAGACATAAAAAAATTATAATTTTTCTTCTATCCTGTAGTAGTTCAATTTCATGCATAGACGAACTTCTTAAAGTAGGTTGTTAACCAAAATATGTTAGGAGGTTGTTAATGTTGTGTCAATTAATTTTTCTTTATGGCAATTATTAAACCTCATCCTGCCTTCTTATAGTTATCTTTGTCAAATTTATATAACCAGACACTTTCAGATTGACACACCATTGACCTTCAACCGCTAATTATGGACAACATTACTATTTTTGGTCACGTAAGATATTTTCTTTTTTACTTATTTGAAAAAAAAAAAAAAAACACTTTTCTTATAACCAAAAGCCAATTTTCTTTTCTTTCCATTATTTTTTTTTAATCTGATTTCCTTATAACAAAAGGTATTTATAATTGTATAGATAATAGAAAAGGTATTTGTAATTATCCAGTTACAGTGTGGTGAGGCCTTTTATAAATTTTTACTTTAGTTTTTTACTTATTTTTTCACATTTTAAAATGCAAAATTAGTAATTAAATTTCTATATTTAAGTTTTGCTAAAATTTTGTTCATAAGTAGCATAATTTATATTTTTTATAATTTACTCCTTTTTTTATATTGTGGTATATAGAGCGATCTCGGTTTTGACCCGACTCTTGTAGTATCCCAGACTCGGGTTTAATACATTCATATTGTTGTTTATCTCTTGCTTCCCTTGTATCTTTTTGAAATTTGCTTTTGGGTTGTTATGGTTGCGTTTGGGCAGGTTGGTCGCTTGTTTTCAAGCCTTATGTTGTCTAGAATTTTGGTCCTTTGCTTGAGCGGCACTTCTTGCGCTCGAGCGGGCTTTGCAAACACTCAATACTTTTGCAAGTCTGCAAAACTACTGGGAGAGTGATTTCTACGCTCGAGCGGCGTTTCCTACACTTGAGCAGGTGGGCACTCGAGGGTTGGTCTATTGTCTGCAAAACTACTGGATATGTGTTTTCTACACTCGAGCGTTATTTCTTGCGCTCGAGCGGTGAGTGTCTTGTTCATTGTGTCTTGGCGCTCGAGCGACTTTTCTTGCGTTCGAGCGGGATAACTTATTGTGTCTAACGCTTGAGTGCTAACTTTTGCACACTGTGCGTATATCAGATTGTAAAAATGACTCTTTACATCACTTTTTCAGATCTTTTCTCCTTAAAACACACACGCACGCACACACTCTCTCTCTACTTTTTCACCTAGTTTTAGTGATTTCTTCACCCTAATCCCTTTGATAAAAAGGTAGACCATCTCAAGATCTCCATTTTTTATCCAATTAGAGTTGGATTTGGGCATCTTTAAAGTTTCACTCTTGTTTGGCTCGTCTTCTCTCTGTGAGGTAGGGATTTTCTACACTTTCATATGGTTTTTAGCTTGGTTATTTGTCGTTGTGTAACAATGGTGAGATTTGGGAGTGTTTGAACAAACTTAGGGTTTGGATATGAAATAAAAAGAGGATTTTTTGTGAAAGTGAAATAAGTGGGTATCGAGTTTGAATATGAGGTTTCATTATGTCAAAATAGTTAACTTCAACACTTGGGGGTTGATATATGGAAAAAATGGAGTTTTGCCCTAAATTGGTCAAATTGTTATTTTGTACAAATAACGAAAAAATTGATAATGGTAATGTGCAATTGGAGGATTGTTGATATAAATGGTAGAGTTGGACACGTGTTGTCTCTCACTTATGGAAGTTTGAATATTTTATCTATTGAGAAGATTGTATATTTGTTTAGAAATATCTGTATTGGGCTATTGGTGGAGGATAACTATGATTGCTGTAGAAAATGCATGAGGATTAGGTAAATTGAAACTAATCTAATGTTGGTTGTCATTGAATATGACTATGTTTTAAATACATTGTATATGTATGATGTTTGGGAGGAGAAAGAGGATGTGCTCCATTGTGTGGGAGAAGAAAGGGGATATACTCCATTGTTTGGAAGGAGATAGGGGATGAACTCCATTGAAATTAAGTTAGCCGGAGTGTCTCGAGTGAAAGTTCCAAAATCTTGTACACACATGGGTGCCGATTCCGCGGACGAAATTTCCGTAAAATGGCTGTAGACCGCCTCGAACTCTCTCTGGGCGCGAGGGCGCGAATTAGGTTCATAGCTACTACAGTTCGGACTCCTGTCACGGTTCTGAATCTAATCTCACAAAGTGCAATGTAAGACTAATAAATCACCAAAGAGTCCAAATCCGGCAATTGGTTTTGAAAAATCAATTTTGAATCAAAAAGCGCCAAACATGGACTGCTTTGCCAGATTTCAGAGTCGCCACCTAAATATTTTATTTTGAGAAATTTAGGAAACCCTGACTCGTGCCTAAAGCCACGTGTCCGTCATCACCAAAGTTGCCTAGGCTTGGGAACTTGGGTACAAGGGGGGAAGGTCATGAAATGAGCACCTCCGCTCACCCGATCAAAGGATCGGCCTCTACTAAACATGATATGTTATTTTGAAAACAAATGTATTCTTATTTTGGTTTATTAGCTAACCTTACTATGTGATGCGCACAGAATACAAGTATAGACTCAATCACGCGGATTGGAACAAAACAACTTATGTTTGTTTTTGAAAGTGGTTTGAAAGTGCTACTCGCAAGTAGGTTAAAGCGCGGATTTGCCACCCTCAAGTGGGCTTAAAAAACATGATTTTGCCACTCCGCAAAGTGGGCTTAAAACTCACAATCATCGAGTTGTTCCAATTCAGGCAATCAAGCCTCTACCCACAGGCATTTATGCAGTTAATCACTTAAGCAAATAGCCTCATGGCAAGCATGCTAAACATGGCAACACTCACACTCATGCAAGTATGCTAAAGCATAAACACTTACAGTGTACTCCGAGCCAAAAAAGAAAACTAGTTAGTAATCATACATGATCCTAGCTATGTTAAGATGCCTAATGCAACACATGCAACTAAAATAGGCTCGACTATCTAGAATGGCATATGAATGCAACACTTGATAACATGCTTTGAAACATGTATTAAGAAAAGTGTATTGAAATACAATGCAGTTTGAATGATGCGTCGAGCCCGGTGCATTCAAGACAAATGAATGATGCACGCATGCAAAGCATAAGTATGCTAATTGAAACATGCCCTAAAACTAACCATCGAAAGCTGGTAAATAAAAAGGGAGAAAGACGTGGGGTTGGAAGACATTCACACACACACGCATACTTATTACAATATTTGCCCTCTTGACGGAGGGTCCGAATGAAAGAGAGCTAACTAGCTACGCTAATTAAGCTAACTATTACAAATCACAACTAATTAACTAATTAGTTAACTAATTACAAACACAATGAGTAGCTAAACGCATTAACTATCTAAGTATAGAATCGACGAGTTAACCATCTAAGCAAAGCAGTTAAAAGGAGCCTCGGAGCGAGGAATGCATGCATGCTCGGTTGCTTCTTCCCGAAATCCCGTCGCCTTGCCACCAGTCGCCTCTGTTTGCATTTGCTTTGATTCTGAACACCAAACAAATCTTCAGGTTGTTTCTGCTCCAGAACCAGAAGGACTTTGAACCATCTTCAAGCTAGTGGACTGGCGGCCACCAGGGGAGGTTGTAGGCCACTTGTCGGCCACTTAAGGAGGCTGTAGGCCACTTAAAGTGGCCGGTCGGCCAGTTGCTTATGCACACTTTCATTTTGCTGCAAACAGAGTTCAACAAGGGCAAAGCAAGGCATTTGCAGGGTATGTGTGTACAACCACCCTCCTTATCATTTCTCAAGCTCAAAGGAGTATGGTACTCGACTCTCGGGCCACCAACCGAGCATCGCAATGCACGATGGCCTAGAAGCCGAGTTTGTACATGTTAATGAATGCATAAGTAACACACAAGACTCAAGAGGCTTTCACCCTATCATGCACAATCAAGGGGGACGGTAATTAAGAAATGAGGCACGTTTCATCACTTCAAATACGAAACGTCCCTCGTTCCTCATGTTTGGATTAACGCCCAATCCAAACACATGCAATGCATCACACATGCAAACAACATGCTTATCTATCAATGCTAGAGTGGCATGCACGAGGCTCTATCATATAAGCAATGCATGCATGGCATGTTTAGAAGCTAAGGCATCAAAGCTAGTGAAGTGTATTACACATGAGGCATGCACTACAATGCTCAAATGGTCAAACCAACTATGGACAGACCTAAGACATCTCAAAACAGTGGCCAAAACACATTAAGACTTAGGCACAAAAAGGCAAGAAACGCATGCTCATTCATTTGCTCGCAAGCAAGACAAAAGGCTTAACTTTCAAACACATTGAAAGAGTGACATATATGAGAGCATGACAAAGGTTCAAGCACTGAAATTAGGTGTTTAATGATGCCATATCACATAATCATCACAAGTAAGGCATGGTAGAAGGCCCAAAGCATAAGGCTAGTAAAGGGCACTACACAAGAGGCATGCAATACATGGCACAAATGACTAAACCAGTTTTGGACAGAGTTCAATTAGGCCAAAACAAAGACCAAAACATGCTGAGATGGAAGCTCAAAAGCTTAGACAAGCATGCATGCAAGTTGGCTTACAAGTGAAGCATAAGGCTTAACCCTCAAACACAACGAAAGGGCGATAAATGCAAGAATATGGCAGAGGCATATGGTCTAAAATAACATGCCAAATGATGCTATGCCATGCAAAAAGCTCAAATATGACATGCTAGAGGTCTTAAAGTGCAAGACTAACAAAGCCAAATGCACTATAGCTATGCAAAGCCAAGCATGCATGACCAAAACCACTCAAATCAGACCTAAAACATGCTAAAACATAGCCAAAAAAGTGCTGGAGTAGAGCATACACATGCTAGATCAATAGGCTAAAACACCAAATACACTAGGCTAGTGAACAAAATTGCACTGCAAGTGCAAGAAGCATGGAAGAGGCAACCAAACCAATCAAAAATAGAGTTATGACATGGAAAATTAGTGGCGAAAACATGCTAAGATAGAGCTAACACAAGTTAGAATGAGAGGCATAAAGCATGATGCATGTTAGGCCAACAAGGAGAATTGCACTACAAGTACAAAGACCAAGCAAGAGGTGACCCCACCAACTAAAATCAGAGTTAAAGCATGCCAAAATAACACCAAAAACATGCTGGAGTGAAGCCAATACATCCTAGAATAACAAGCTAACTCATGAAGCATGTTAGGCTAGTGAACAAATTTACACTACAAGTGCAAAAAGCAAACAACCAGAGGCCAAACCAACCCAAAACAGAGTTATAACATGGCAAAATAAGGCCTAAAACATGCTAAGATAGAGCCTCAAGAGGGTAGAAAAACATGTCTAAGTGTTAAGCCAACAACACATGCAAACAAAGCACAAAAGGGGGAGGACCACCCCCATCCATTTTGGGTCTCAAAACCCACTTTCCACCACTGAAATTCCTCTAGAATTCAGTGGTGGAAAGGCCAAAACAAGATGGTTTGAAAGGCTTTAAAAGAGAGCACAAAACAAAGCAAAACAAGCCACAAAGGAGGCAGACCACCCCTAACTCAAACAAGGCCCCAAAAAACATCTTAAACACTTAAAAACAAAAGTTTCTGTAGTTGAAAGCTTGGCCTAAAACAGCATGCAAAGATGGCCAAATGCTTAAACAAAACAAAGCTTTAAAAGGAGCTAGTCTCTTACCCTTGAAGACCTAAGGCAAGATAGCAACTTCAGCAACAATCTTGGACGAAAACCAATGCCAAGACCTCAAAACAAGCTCCAAGGGACCTCAGCTCCAAAATAAAGGTGTTTGAGTGGGTGTTTGTGTACAAAAGTGTGAAGAAACAACACTTTAAGGCTCAATATAGAGAGAGAGAGAGAGAGAGTAAATTTTTGTTCTCCAAAAATTCTGAACCTCTTCTAAGGGGGAAGCACCTCCCCTTATATAAGCAAAGCAAGCAAAAGCTTGCTTGACAAGCTTAGAGCTTGTTCCAATTCCTCCATACATGTGTATGGAGGATGCATTTAGTGACCCACAGTTGGCACAGCTGGCACCAAAAATATCTGCAAAAATAGAAAAATGGCCGTAAAGGAGCCTGTCGGCCACTTAAAGTGGCCTACAAGAGAAAAAAGTGGCCTACAACAGCAAAAAGTGGCCGACAGGCCCTCCTCTCCCTCTAGGTAAGGGGTAACAAGGTATGGCACAAAAACAAACCAAAAGGAAGAGAGTTAAGAGACCCCGAGACAAGGTGCTCAGTCGAAAGTCTCGGAAACTCAAAACGAGCACAAACATGCATAATCACCGAGTGCACAAACGATGACGTCTGAGTCTTAAGGTCGGTCAAAAATGGGGTGTCTACAATGGCAAATTTGAAGTGTTGTGTGGTAGTGTACTAAATTGGAAAAATCATTGAGTAGTAGTCTCAGTTGGGTTGTTGAAAGATAATGAAATTGACTCATGAATTGAGAAGAATAAATGAATTTGAAATGAATTGAAATATGAACTCTGGTTCTTTACGGTTATATAAAATGTGGATATTTTGTCACTAGCATTGTATATGTACATTGTACTTATATTTTTGTTAAACTTTATATATCGTGTTAGATTGTTCCTACTGGGTTGTGGCTCACCCTATTTGGAAAAACCATTTTTAGGTGTTGGTGACATGCCTCCGCCAAGGCAATAGCTTGGAGGGACTTTTGAGAGCAAGAGCTTCTTTATTTTGTTATATTCTTTTGTATAGCCAAGGGCTTAGATTGTATCGAGCTAGCCTCACTTTTGTGTAACCAAGCAACGACTTGGAAAGATGTAAGCCTATAGGGTAGATGACTATATGTTTAGTTTAATTTTCTTAATATTGCAACACATGCTGTAGATTCAGCATGAACATTTGTGAATGTATATCGTATGTGTTAACTTTTGTAAACGAACTCTGATGAATGAAAGCATATTATTTTTATTATTCTTCTTCTTTAAGGATTGGATTTACTGTAATATTTTGGGGGGCGTTACAGTATACATTAGTTGTTAGTAGGAAAAGTGGACAATACAATCCATAAGAATTAACCGTTGTCAATGCAAAATTACTATATAGAATCAACCACAAAATCATGTATTGCGATAGTTCTGCATTTTGGCCTATAGAGAAAAATTATGAAGATTTCTATGAGAGTATTTAATTTTTCTTCCATCATTTTTAATGTATATTGAAGACATAAAAAAATTATAATTTTTCTTCTATCCTGTAGTAGTTTAATTTCATGCACAGAAGAACTTCTTAAAGTAGGTTATTAACTAAAATATGTTAGGAGGTTGTTAATGTTGTGTCAATTAATTTTTCTTTATGGCAATTATTAAACCTCATTCTGCCTTCTTACAGTTATTTTTGTCAAATTTACATAACCAGACACTTTCAGGTTGACACACCATTGACCTTCAACCGCTAATTATGGACAACATTACTATTTTTGGTCATGTAAGTTGTTTTCTTTTTTATTTATTTGAAAAAAAAAATACACTTTTTTATAAGCCAAAGTCAATTTTCTTTTCTTTTCATTATTTTTTTTTATCTAATTTTCTTATAACAAAATGCTCTTTTCTTATAATTTACAGATGGATGTAGACCTACGTCAAACTGTAATATCGACTCCTTTTACTCATTTTCTTACATGTATAAATTTTTTATTTTTCTTACCTCTAATTCTTTTGTATTTTTAGGTTCAATTTCTTCAAGAAAGAAATGCTAATGTTGTTATCCGTGATGATTGTGACCTTAATGTCATCCGTGATCGAGAGGTAGGCCCAATTTAATTATATAGATTTTTTTGTTCAAAACACTGTATATTGTTATTTACATTTTTTTAAAAAACTTTCTACATATATGTATATTTATTTTTTGTAGGCAAAGGAAAAGGCATTGTTGAAGAAAAACGAAAAGACCACCGTTTCGGCCAAGGGAAAGGAAAGTGCATGTTCAGTAGTATAGCTCTTCAACATTTCCATTTTATGTTCTTTTTTTGAAATATTTATTTTGGAGCATGAACTTCGATCATTTTTTTTTTTAATTTTTTTAATGTAAAATTGACATACTACTTGCACAGTGCCATATACTGTTTTTATAGTAAACAGTTTCATGTAAAATTGTGAAATGGTTTTTTGAAGCATGCTAAAATAACATTTGTATAAAAACATTATATGTGTTTTAAATTATTATTATTCTTTTTTTGGCTTTTCGCTATTGGCATGAACATCAACAAGAGAAGAAAAAAGGAAGAGAACAAAAAAGGAACGAGGAAGGGGGGGATACAGAATGAAAAGGTTTTCAATTTTTTTACGAAATATCAGAAGGGAAGGGAATTAAGACAAAGTAAATTAATAGAAATGAAAAATGAAGAGAAAAGTATAAAACAGTAGATGATAATATTCATATTTTAAGCTTCTTATGAAATTAATCTTCATGTTTTAGGCACAGAACAATAATGTTATATCGAAAGTTGCGTTGGCTCAACGTGCATAGCAAGAATGTGAAAAAAATGAAAAGGCAAGCTCTGCATATCAATTGGGACAATGTTTGCGACGTGAACAAGAGAGATCAAGAGAATTGATTCCACCAAGCACAACTAATACTCCACCGACTCAAAAAGGAGTAGTGTTTACAGATCTTACTTCGCCAAGCACAGCTTTAGCTTCACAAAGGAATTGGTAAAACACTGTATTTAATTCTATAAATACATATTCTTATTGTTAATATTATATTTTATAAATTTTATTTTGTACACAACAAATATTTGTAGGCCTACTCATGCATGCCCATTTCTCCATGAGACTAGGAATATCTGTGTTGTTATTCGCGATGAGTGCAATCTTAATATTATCCACATTTCTAAGGTAAGTAGAAAAATCAAGTTCAACATTGTATTCTAAATAAATTTTTGTAATGTTAATAAATTCTATAAATACATATTTTTTTTTTCGTATTCTGAATAAATTTTATTTATTTTTGGTAGGCAAAGGAAAAGGAAAAGGCCAAGGCAATGTCTAAAAGAAAAGAAAAGGCGACTTCTTTTGACAAAGGAAAGGAAAATGCATGTCCAATGGTATATTTTTCAACATTTAAAAAAAATATTTATCAAGTAAAACAAAGCCAATCATATTGTTAAAGTGAACATCGATCATGTATATTTTTAAAAATGTAAAATTTGTGTTGTCATTTTTTTTTTTTTTTTTGTGTGGATTTTTTACATTTTACTAAAAAATCAAGATAATGAAAAAAGGTATGGTTGAAATTTATTTTTCAATGCTCTTTGTTTTCTGTACACTCAAACAAAGTATTTTTAGCTCTGTTTAACATTTCCTAAAAAATAATTGTAACCTTGATCAACTCCAAAGAAAACTTCATAACATCTGAGCAAATGAATAGAGGAACATAGGCATAGAAAATATTTCTAATTTTCTTAAAATTATCATGAGGCAAGAAGAAAAAAAAGAGAGAGGGAAAATGAAGCAAAATGTAAAAGGAAGCAGGACAAAGAAAATGTTTCCAATATTCTTAAAATTATCACAAGGCAGGAAAAAAAAGTAAAATATAAATAAAATAACAAAATTATTGAATCAAGAAATAAAATAATAGACGATAATATTTGTATTTTAGGTACCAATGATATAATGTTCACATTTTAGGCACACAATAATAATGTTATATTAAAAGCTACATTGGCCCAACGTGCACGGCGAGAACGGGAGAAATCAAGAAAATGTATTCAACTGAGACAAACTTCTTTAATACCGTGTCATCGTAGTTGTGCTGGTCTGGAACTAGGAACAAAGGCAACTAAGGATACTCAATCAGCCAAAAACGAACAATGGTGGCACATCCTTCCACATATTCATCCTCAATGCCAAGCACATCTTTAGCTCCACAAAGGAGTTGGTAAAAGACCGTGTTTAATTCTTCAAATACATACTCCTACTATTACCATGCCATTTTAATTTACACAGAACCAATATTTGTGGGCCTACTCTTACAACTCCTTGTTTCTCGACTTTTCGTGATCCTTTCAGAGGACGATAAGCCCTACAATATCGGATTCCTGCAGTTCTGAATCTAATCCCACAAGTGCAATGTGAAATAGATAAATACCAAAGAGTCCAAATACGGCAAATCTTTTGAAAAATCTATTTTGAATTAAATTTCCAAAAATGGACTACTTTGCAAGATATAGAGTCGCCACTTAAATATTTTAAAGAAATTTAGGAAACCCATGACTCGTGCCAAAGGCCATGTGTCCATCATCACCAAGATTGTCTTAGCTCGGGAACTTAGGTACGAGAGGGAAGGTCATGAATTGAGCACCCTTGCTCGCCCGATCAAAGATCGACCTCTACTAATCATGATATGAATCTTATTTACATTATATGCCCTTATTCCAATTTATTAGACTATCATTATTATATATTGCACACAAGTATAGACTAATTTACAAAAATTGAAACATTTTGATTTCATGTTTGTTTTTTTGAAAAGAGTTTCGAATGTGCCATTTGCAAAAGTGGGCTCAAATGTATATTAATCAAACTATCCCAATTCAAGCAACTAACCTTCATCCACAAGCATTCAAGCAGTTTATCAATTAAGCATTTAGCCTCATGGCAAGCATGCTAGACATGGCAACAACCACACTCATGCAATATGCTAAAGCGATAAAAGCTCACCTAGTACTCCAAGGCGAGAAAAAAGAAATAAAAGAGTTAGAAAAAATGCATGATCTTAACTATGCAAATGACTAGTGCAACACATACAATGTGCAACTAATAGGCTCGGCTACTAATATGGCATATGAATCAATTTGACATCATGCAGTCCAAGCACGTCTTCAAAGAAGTATTAACTAATAATGCAAGTTAGAATGATGCGCCGAGCTCAATGCATGTAAGACAATGGATGCAAGGCATAAGGGATGTTAAACAAAACATGATGCCCTAAACTAACCATCATAAGTAGTTAAATAAAAGGGAGACAGACGTGGGGTTAGAAGACATACACATTATTACAATTGTTCCCTCGCACAGGAGGGTTCGAATAAACTAACTAGCTAAGCTAATTAATTAGCTATTACAAAATGAATTAACGAGCTATTACAACAACAAATAAACTAACTATGCTCACTAGCTATTACAAAACAAATATTAATTAATTACAAATAACTAATTAATTACAACATAAATACAACATGAAATAAGTAATTAAGCTAACTAATCAGCCCCAGGAAGCGAGGAATGCTCATGCATGTGCGGATTTCCATTTGAAAAGCACACTGTTCTGCTGCCAGAATGCTTCTGTTGCACAGTAGAACATCTTTCACCCAACTATTCTATTTCAAAAAAGCTACTGCTCAATTTGACAAAAATGGTCGGCAAGCTAGAAGTGGTGGCCTGCTGGCCACAAATGGTAGCCTACCATCCAGAAATAGTGGCCTGCCGGCCACTGATGCTTGGTTCCTCCTGCTGCAACAGAAAGCATACAGAGCACAAACAGGGTATTCTCAAGGTATGTTTATATACCTTACCCCTCCTTATCATCAAAACAACTCAAAGAAGTGGCAAGCTCAATTCACAAGCCATCAATTAATGCAATTTCATTGCATGATGGCCTATGAACCAAGGTGTACAATTTCAATAAATGTAACAAATAAAAACTCTCAAACCTTCTCTCTATCATGGATTAATCAAGGAAAATGGTTGACATTGACTCTTGAACCGTTTACATCACCAACAAGTATGAAACAACTCAAGACTCAATGGGTTCAATTAACGTCCGATTGAACCCAAACTGATTTTATCTTGCATCACTTTTAGTCTCAATTTTATTACTCTATTTTAATTACCAACCATTCCTTAGTCAATTAAGTCCAAAAGTGAGCTTTAAGTCCTCTAATGGAAAAGAGCACCAAACCAAATGTTGTTTTAGGCATGAGAGAAATGTCATGTCATTGGTAATGAATTCCCAAAGGGATTAAACCATTAAGCACAAGACCTCAATCTTAAGCTTAAATAAACAAGTAGCTTGAAACAATTTTCAAAGAAAAGAAAAAGCCAAGAAAGGAGGGAGGTTGCAGAGTTGATTAAAGATGAAAACAAGTATGGAAAGCTTGAAATAAATACTATCAACTCAAATAGGTTAATGGCTAAGACCTAAACCACCAAGCTTATGAGGAAAATTATACTACAAGCATGCTATACAAAGCTTAAATGCAATGAACAACTAAAAATAATCCTAAAACAATGCTAAATCAGTTCTAAAACATGCTGGAATTAAGACAAAAATAGCTAGAACAATAAGCTAAAACATGGAGCATGTTAAGTAGTAAACAAACACAAGGAGGGGAGGCTATCCCCTCCATTTTTGGGACTTCAAAACATGGTTTTAGCCACTGAAAACGCTCTAAGATTCAGTATTAAAAAGCTCAAAAAAAGTTGAAAAAGAAGTGGGAAACACAAGGGCAAAGGCCTAAGAAATGAGGTACAAAGAAGGGTGATCTGCCTCTCCACTCCTAATGGCCTTAAACCACAAGTTTTAGCACAAAAATATAGGGTATAAACAGCCCAAAATTAGTCTAAAAATAGTAGGCAAAACATCAAATAAAGCAATGAAATAAGCCAAGGCTTATACCTCTTGAAGAGGAGAACCCTTTCTAGGTGTTAAACCAATACTTGCACACCCTCAAGAGCTTAAAGTAAGCTCAAAAGTACCTCAGTTCAAAGACCACAAGGTTTGGTTTAGAGTGTATAGGCAAAAGCTTAAGAATTTCCAAGAGAGAGAGAGAATTTTGCTCCAAAATGTTCAACCCTAAAAAATGGAGGGAGAGGTCCTCCGTATATAGAAAACAATGAAACTCCCTCAGAAATATCAATACATACACATGTAGGCAAGTGCATGCATCTATGCAAATAGCTGGCACAGCTAGCCAAAAGATCTGCCAAAACACACAAGTGGCTGGCAGGTCACTAATTATGGTCGGCAGGCCACTAATGTTGGCCAGCAGCCCACATTTGTGGCCGCAGGTAGCCCACAGTGGTGGCCGGTAGGTCCCAAGGTTTTTTAGGCTTGAAAAACTATGGTTTTGGTCCAAAAAGAAGGCAAAAGGTGTGTAGGGTTTGAAGGCTCAAAGCTGTGACATTCTACTGAGGACTTCGAGCACCTGACAAACATATACATATTCATCATGGGGTGCGCAAGCGATGACACCCAAGTCATAAGAGTGGTGAAAAATGGGGTGTCTACAGTTGCCCCTCTTTGACATAACTCGAAGTCATGAAATGACGTGAGTAAATGTCAAAGCCCGAAAACGACCCATTTTGATAAGGCCGTAAGACTTGGGCAAACAATCAAGACATAAATTAAATGCCTGCGCTCGCAAGCTGCCTACGTATCCCTTTGCAAGGAATCAAACCAGCGTAGTTTTGGGGCAATATGCAAATGATATGCACAAAGATACTTTGAAGCTAGACTCACACGCTTCGTGAAGCCGGCCATTTTGAAACTCATGATCATGCAAGATGATGCAATAAGCAATAACAGATGCAATAAACAATGTAACAAGATGAGAACTCATGAATGAGAAGCTTCAAGCTTAAAACCAAGACAGGTTCCATGCAAAAAGATCTAAAACACACGCTAACCACGCCAAAACGTGAGACGAGGAAAGAAAACACTGCTCATGGTCGCGTTTCACATGTCATGAGATAAAAGTGCAAAACCGTTCAGGGTCGCACTTCACGCGTTCTGAGAAATTGAGAAATGAAAACCACTGGAGGTCGCGTTTCATGCGTCCCGAGGTAGGAAAAAAACTACTCAGGGTCACATTTCACGTGTCCCGAGATGAAAACAGAATCGTTCAGGGTCGCATTTCATGCGTCTTGAGATAAAAGTAAAATCGCTCAGGGTCACGATTCACGCGTCCCGAGATAAAACATGCCCAGGGCCATGCTTCACGCGTCTTGAGATACTCTAATCACTTTGAAATCATGAGAAGAGGAGAAAAACCAAAACATGACCCGAGATAAAACACGCCCAGGGTCGCGCTTCATGCGTCCTGAGATAAACAACAAAATCGCCCGGGATCGTGCTTCACGCGTCTCAAGATAAAACACGCCCAGGGCCGCGCTTTACACGTCCTGAGATACAAAGGTATGAGACCGTACCACAAATACACAAAAAAATGAAAGTGTGCGATAGATGCGCGAGGTGAACAGGTTCGATAGATGCACAAAGTGAACAAGTGCAATAGATGGACAAAGTGAACATGATTACAAATCAATACAGTAACAACGCATGTTCCATACAAGATAGATAACCGATGTATGATGTTAATTGAAAGCATGTTTTATGTAAGAATAAGGGCATATTCTATGCAAGACTAAAAGCATATTCTATGTAAGAAACAAGAGCATGTTTTATGCAAAATTGAAAGCATGTTCTATGCATGAATCATGGATGATGTAGGACACGCGTGCAACATAAGTGTATATGATAACACACATTCTATGCAACAGAAGAAAACAAACATGTAATAAAAAAGGATATTAGGTGACACCCTCGGAGACTTTGCAACATGCACAAAAAGGATACACCTTGTTCATATTGGCAAGTGGAGAACATTCACGCCGAAGCGCAGTTTCAAGTTCCTCAGGAATCAATCAGGACCCAAAAGAGAACCTGTCCTACACTTTTCGAGGAACAGAGGCACAAAATAGAACCATGTGACAGATAAAGACCACCAACCATTTGCCGACCACAAGGGAAGGCCGTCGGCCACCATTAGTGGCCTGCCGGCCATCTGTGCCATTTCGGGGGCAGAAAAGTCCTTTTGCCTTGGGTCTTTAAATAGACACATCCACACTTCATTTGCACACACACCCAAGTTCGAAAATCCTCTCTCTCTCTCTAGGTGCTTTCTCTGTCTAGATTTACGCTTTATACGCGTTTTTCAACACCCCACGCAAACTTTATTCGCAAAGCCCTCTTGATTCTCTACACTTTGAACCGATCAGATTTTGATTTCGTCGTTTTTCTTGAGTTTTCATTACTGTAGGCTTGTTGTCCTCGAGTTTCTCTCAGGTTTTATGAACTTTTTCGGGTTTTGACTTTTTCTCCTATTTTCTCTCTCATATGATTGACTTTTTCCAAGTTTTTCCTATTTTCTCCATTTTTATTTTTTTATTTTCACCCATTTTTCACCCATTTTCCAGATGGCGGATGATATTCCTCATGATAGAGCTATTCCTGAGGTTCCACCTCCATTATTACCTCATATCGAGTTTGAGGAGTCGGTGATTGCTGAGGCCGATGAGGCGGCGGAGGACATCGCAGCTGATCTTGAGGCGGAGTTCGTTCTAGAGCTCGAGCTTGAGCCACTACCATTGGGGGTACGGTCCTTCGATCCCATGACTTATCACCCTCGTACACACATACTGCCGCCTAGAAGCATCAGGCGCTTCAGCAATTTCATTGGTGGCGCACCAGAGGACATTTTATTGAGGGAGCCGGACTCCTATCTTTCTTGCAGCGCCACTGAGGTATGAACTCTATTTTCATACTTTCTTGCCTTTTCTTTAACTATATTTCTCACACTGTCTTTCATCTGAATGTTCTTTTATCACTGTTTGATTCATTTTTTTTCCTGCCACCAGGGGGATTCCTACTCTTATAGGGGATATGGGGCGACGACAGTGAGAGACTAGTACTATGAGCTCCTTCCAGAGGTCTACGGCCTTATTGACAAGGCCGGCTTCAGCCTATTCTGCTTCGGACTTTCATGGCACATAGCGAGCTGGGCTCTTCTTGGAGCGCTGGTGGAGAGGTGGTGGTTTACCACCAACTCTTTCCACCTTTTTTTTGCTGGGGAGATGACGATGACTCCCTATGCTTTGCCATGCTCACAGGCTTAGGAGTAGGGGGTGATCCGATCCCTTTCGACATGGACATGGGCGAGTGGGAGGCCGCTTGGATCCACCTGCTGGGAGCACGCCCACCTCTGTACAGACCGACAATGGTGAGGTACAGTTGGTTTGCTGAGCAGTTTTGTAGGAGCGAGCTCGAGACACCAGAGGAGATAGAGCAGTATGCCCGGGGCTTTTTGATGTTTCTCCTCAGTACCGCCTTATTTTCGAACAGGTGGAACACCGTAGGCTTATATTTGCTAAGCGCCCTGGTGACATTGCCTCAAGTTTGGTTCTATGACTATGGTGGAGCTAGCCTCGCCACCCTCTACGGCTACATGAACTCCACTTCCCGGATGAGGAGAGAGCGAGTTGAAGGCTACTGGAGAGCCTGGGAGGTATGCACCACACCTTTCTGCTTTTGCACTGATCCTTTCTGCTTTATATCTATTCACAACTTGTGCTTTCTACTTTGCACTTTCTATATCTATTCATGTCTTATGCTTTTTGCTTTACACTTTCTATATCTGTTCATACATTGTGCTTTCTGTTTTGCACTTTCTGTATCTGTTCATGCATTGCTGATAACACCACCACCCTCTCCTTGCAGTTATGGGTTTATGCCTATTTCCCAACTCTGGCTTCGGAGCCTATGGTGGAGATTCCTCCCGTGGTGCCTTACTTACGATGGTATGACGCCCGGTGCCGGCGTCGAAGCCGTGATGACACGACTTTTGCCTTCTACTGTCGATACTTCGACATGGTGACTGTTGATGAGTAACCCAAAACTCGTAGTCATTTTTTCTTTACTACTGCTCTGATTTATACTTTGGCAACTGACGGCAACTGACAATTTGTACATTCTCTGTTTGCAGATCACATGGCAGCCTTGGGCGATGATGCCGGCTGGTGTGAGGGTCCAGGACGTCGGGACTTGGGCCACGTCCCGCTTTTGGATTTTGTTGGAGGGCCCAGTCAGCTGGGCCTAGTTTCTGAGTGAGAGGTTTATATGCCAGACCGCAGGCTCACCCGATTCGATTATCCCCATGCCACCCCCAGTGTCCATAAGGACAGCAGATAGCCTCCTCATTGAGGTGATTATCCAGTTCATGGTGGGCCTAGATGCTGACTTCTTCAGAGCAGAGGGTGACTACGCGACATTCATCCAGACTTATCTTATGCCTCCCTTGACGGGTGTTCATATGGGCAAGGCAATAAGTGCTCGCGTGGCGGGTGAGGTTGCTTAGGGGGCCGAGGCCGGTACCAAAGGGGTCCCTGCCGTTGGGCAGATGACTGGTTGGCTGGAGATTCCCATTGTGCTCACATGTTGGCGGCCAACTGGGACAGCCTACCATATTCCGATCGAGCTAGTAGACATAGGGCACAAGTATGTCAGAGCCCAAGGAGCACCTTAGGTATAGATCACACTTTACATTTTGCACCCCACATTTTCCATTTCAGATATTGATTATTCTACAAATTTAATCATTCAAATGCACTTGCAGGCTCCCATGGAGTATACAGAAAGCCTTCTCGAGCTAGTTGCTTCTCTGATTGGCATGGTGCAGAGGAGAAGACACTATTTGGTCTCCACAGTATTCAGGTAGTTTCCTTTATTTTAGCATGCATTTCACTACTAACTCTTTTATGCACCACACTATCATATTCCCACTGATACATTAGCACTTCCACTGTAGTCTTTCCCAAACTGCACTAATACATTGCATTGGCACACTATATGCATACACTGTACTCATACCTTATCTAGTTTCTTCATGATGCCCATTCTGCATACTATGCCTGTATCTAATACACACACTGTAGCTGATAAGTTGAGAACTGTTTTTCTAGATTCTGAGGGCACCAGTGGCAGCAGCACTGGCAACACCTCCTCCAACAGTAGAGAGGAGATAGAGGCAGGTCCCAGCGCGTGGCCGAGATGTGCGCCACGGTCGAGGCAGGGATAAATGTACCCGAGGCCGGAGCAGTCCCTCGGAGCCCATTTTGAGTGATGATGATGCAAAGACTAGCGACTCTGAGGAGGTAGCGAGTCGACATTCTGAGTCATCTACAAGTGGAGGTGATGATGCTAGCTCAGGGTCGGAGAGCGAGGATGACACCGAGGTTGGCTCTGAGGCAAGGAGCGGAGATGACGCTGAGGCTGGCTCTGAGGCAGGGAGCGGAGATGATACCAACTCTGGTTCAGAGTTTAATTATGACAGTGGTGCTGATAGAGATAGTACCCCTGAGTCCTCTTTGAGGAAGAGGACAAAGAGGGCCTCTCGAGCCTGAGATGACTGGCCCCGATTTTCTACTCTTTGCTTATTTTCTTTTTGTTTAGTAGCTTAGCATATGTATAGCTTCAGATAGGTTTTATTTTCACTTTTGAAACTTGTACTCCTTTTTGTAAAAACCATGATCGGAATAAAACCTCGCAGTTTTTATGAAAAGTGTTATTATTTTTGCATCATGAGCACCATATTTGCATGAAATGGACATGGAATTGAATTTGAAAATGAAAACTTGTATTAGCATAATGTTCTTAATCGGGTAACGAGCTGACCAACAAGCAAAATACAAAATACAACTCGATAAGCAAAGCAAAAACAACTCAAACACAGATATACACACTTGCTAAAACCAAAAGACTCAAGACAAGACTTCAAAGCACAAGGACCAAGACAAAACCAGGCTGCCAAAACTACCCAACCCACAAGTGGACGGCCGGCCACAATTGGTGGCCTGCCGGCCACTAGTGTGAAGAACCACCAGAATGTTGACAACTGGCCTCCACTCACAGCCCTATTTTCTATAAAAGGTCCTCCTTCGTGATTTTTTCTCCAGAACCTCATTTTAGTTGCTGTTTTTTCCACAAATGGAGATATTCCTTGCTGAGAAGCTCATGGATTGGATAGCCACTTTAGATGGCACGAAAAAGGTAAATTTTTGGGATTTCAGCATAAATGCACTTTTTTCATTAAGCCACATTCCGCTTTATTTTCCGTTCCTCCATGCTGCTGCCCGATGCTGGGACCCTATTACACATGTATTTTACTTCAGAACACAGGAAATGTGCCTGACTCTTGAAGAATTTTGGGCATTGATAGAAACCCCGCGCAATGAGGAAATCATACCTTAACCCCGTTTTGGCCACGCCCAAGCTTTAGGATGGATGTGTGGGTTCACTTTGCACGAGGCTCGATCTTTGGCCCACAATGGAGAGTTAGACATGCCCAGCTTGATTCATCAGTTTTCTAACATCGGTGACAGAGACGACCTCTTCTGGAGAGGTTTTCAATAACATGCCCTCTGCTTATGTACGCTTGCGTATTTCCTTCTTGCCCCTAGTTATGGCAGAACTAGTATTCAATTAATCGAAGTGGCCCAATGTTTGAAAGAAGGTAAGAGTTGTATCGGTTTGGCGCTGGCCGAGATGTTGATGGGCCTAGATGCTTTTCATCGGTGAGAAACCACCAGATTTGCAGGGAGTCCACTACTACTCCAAGTATTGTTTCCCACCTTTTCTGATAGATGCCTCACATTATCACTCAGCACATATGCTTTATTTTTCTCTCAAAACCCTTTCCTTACTTTTCTCTCCACGCACATCTCTCTATTCTTTAATCTCTCTCATTTTTCATCCCTTCCCAGGTATGACTCATGGATAAGCTGAAGGTGGTGGACTCTTGTCCCGAGTATTCAGCTCGAGCTTATTTCTTCCACCAAAGACTAGTGGATTTTCTTAACGAGGGATGAAGGTGGAATCGGATGTGTAGTAGGTCTATAGTTGACATAGCTTGGCGTTGCCCCTAGCTCAATCTGACTGGGATAAGTTACAGCATGACTCGGCAGCCTGGCATACAGTTGATTGGCCTCACGCACTGCGTGTTCTACTTCCTTTTCCGGTTTAGACGCCAGTTTGGGCATGATTAGACTCACCCAAAGAAGGGGGTAGAATACCCAACTTCATTCCCGATTCGTGCTTTACACTTGGCTAGGTACCTCACTACCTAAAGGATGAGAGAGCTTCTGGCCCCTGCCCCTAGTTTCAGTTATGCCCTTTCTGGCGAGTGCTTGGCTTGGCTCGAGGATAAGGCATAAGTCGGGCCAACTTTGGCTTTAGAAGCTCCCACAAGCACGAGCAGAGGACGCGGGAGCACCTGACTCACCTATGCCCCTAGTTTATTGCTTTGACCTTTCTTTTCAAGTTTTATAATGTAAAAACAATTTTGATTTATAACGAAGAGTTGGAGAACTTTATGTTGAAATCAATGGAATTAAAGTTGTAAGCACTAAATTTTTTTTCTTTTGGTCTAAAAATGGTCTAAGTTGTAGAAGGTAAAATTTTGAACAAAATCAACTTTTATTAAAACTTTCCAAAATCATTTTTGAAAATGATCACAACTTGATATGCATAAAATCAATCCTCAAGATGTACAACCCCGAATCAAAAGATCATAATTTCCCCTACTTGAACATTATAACCAGCTCTACTTCCCAAAATGAAGATCACAACCGAACTAACAGATGATGAACAGAGATAACATGATCAGGAAAACGGACAGGACAGTTGAGTTGGAGATGGTTACGGCCGAACTTCAAGATGAAGTTGCCTACGTATTCCAAAGATGGGAATCAGGCCTTACGTAGTTCGGTTCAGGTTCACTCAAGTATTAACTCTCTCCTTTTGCGCTCTAACTTTTGCCAAAGTCTCCCTTTAGGGTTTTCAACCTTGCGAGCTCAATTTTTCTTTATTTCTAATTTTTCGTGCTCTAACTTTTGCTTAGGTCACCCTTTCGGATTTTCGGCCTAGCAAGCCTCTCAGGGATAGTATTTTTTTTAACTTGTCCATGTTGATCAGCTGCGAAAATTCCAAGCCATCTAAGTCCATGAGAATAACTGCCCCTCCTAACTAGATTGCTTTGATGATGTAAGGACCAATCCAATTGGGTCTGAACTTGCCCCTAGGGTCATAGATGAGAGCTCGGTTGTCTTTTAACACCATGTCTCCCTCCTTGAGATTCTGGGACTTAACTTTCTTGTTAAAGGCCCTGGTAATTCTATGCTGGTCGCCCTGAACATGATATAATGTTTTCAGCCTTTTCTCATCAAACAACATTAACTCCTCAAATCTGCTCTGATGCCAATCCGCCTCCACTATCTGACACTCAGCCATAACTTGTAGCGACAGGACTTTAGATGAGAGAATAAGGGGTTGCCCCTATAGATATCCGGATTGAGGTTCTGTAGCCCCAGAGCGTGAATGGAAATTTATCTAGCCAGTCCCTGTAGGTCTTAACTATCTTTTGCAAAATGTTCTTGATGTTCTTATTGTTGGCTTCAACAGCTCTATTGGTTTGTGGCCTATATGTGGATGACTTATGAAAAGCCACATTGTATTTCTCCAGCAAGTCTATCACCTCTTTCTTGAAATGGGAGCCATTATCTAATATGATCTCGTTCGGAACTCCATACCGACAAATGATATTGTTTCTGATAAATTTGGCCACATGTGATGCCTTCAATACTGCATAGGACTAAGTTTTCACCCACTTTGTAAAGTAATCAATCACCACCAAGATATATTCATGCCTATTCGACCCTTTTGGTGAGACAACACCGATAACGTTGATTCCCCAGACTGAGAAAGGCTATGGTGAAGTTATGTTGTACAACTTTGACGGTGAAATATTCATGCGATTGGCATGAATTTGACATTTGTTGCATCGCCACACAAAGCCAATACAATCATCCTCCATGGTGGACCAGTAATAACCCTGCCTGAGAATCTTCCGAGTTAACATCACACCATTCATATGCGCTCCACATTCTCTGCCGTTTATAGCCTCTATAAGGTGCTTTGATTCCTCTTCCTCCATACACAACTTATGCATCCCTAGATGACCTCTTTTATACAACTTACCTCCGCAGATGATAAATTGGATGGTTATTTGTCGTATTCCCCATTTGTCCTTGGCATTTGCCCCTGGTGGATATGTTTCATTTTCCAAGAAATTTCAAATATCATAATACCAGGGGTTTTTGTCTTGCACTTCATCTATCGCGGCAATAGTTTCATAAGCTGGCGTGTATTTCTGTTCGATGATAATTGGACGTATCCGGACTCCAAGTGGAATGTCTACTATAGAAGATAGAGTTGCTAAAGCATCAGCGAACCTGTTGTTCTCTCTTAGTAGATGCGTGAATGTCAGTTTTTCAACCTAGGAATCAGAATATCTAGAGTCTGATTATAAACCTTTATCTTTTCTTATTTGACTTTCCAATCTCCATTTGCTTGAGAAACGACTCAATTCGAGTCCCCGATGACATTCAACCTTATTGCCCTTAATTCTAGTGCGGCTTCTAAACCAGCAATACATGCTTCATATTTTGCTTCATTATTGGACACCTTGAACCGGAGTTTGAAGGCTAAAGGTATATAGGAGTCGTCGGGTGCTATCAGTAGCACACCTTTCCCATAACCGTACTGATTGGACGCTCCGTCAAAGTACATCGTCCAAGTTTCCTCTTCAACTTGCAGAATGGCTTTATCTGGGAACAAGTATTCCACTGCCTCATCTCTTTCTACCGGGTGGTCTGCTAGGAACTCCACTACGGCTCTTCCCTTGACCGACTTGCGGGTTATATATTTGAGATCAATTTTGGAGAGAAAAAGCAACCAACGGGCTAGCCTACCCGTAAGCACTGGTTTCTCGAAGAGATATTTGATGGGATTTAATCTCGAAATCAAGATTATAGAGTGAGTTAACAAGTAGTGCCTCAACCTCTTGGTAGCCCATACCAAGGCTAGGCAAGCTTTCTCCAACAGAGTATAGCGGGCCTCGTAATCTAACATTTTCTTGCTCAAGTAGTAGATGGCTTTCTCCACCCTATCTTCAGACTCTTGAGCGAGCATGCATCCCATGGTTGTGTTTTTTACTGACAAGTACAGAATCAAAGGTTTCCCATGCTTCGGTGGTAACAACACAGGCGAATTCTAGAGGTACTGCTTAACTTGTTCAAAGGCAAATTGACAGCGATCATCCTATAAGAAGTTCTCATTTTCTTCAGGAGACCAAATAGTGGTTCACAAGTCAAGGTTAATTTGGAAATAAACCGTCTTATGAATTGCACTTTACCCAGAAAGCCTCGCACATCTTTTTCAGTCCTGGTGGTGGCATTTCTAGGATGGCCTTGATTTTGGAAGGATCTACTTCAATGCCTCTCTGTGTGATCAGAAAGCCCAACATTTTTCCTATCGTTACGCCGAATGTGCATTTCTGCGAGTTTAACCTCAACCTGTATTCCCTGATCTGTTGAAAGAATTTCTTCAGCGTGGGGTAGTGGCCCTCTCATTCTTTGGACTTAATAATCATGTCGTCTATGTACACCTCGACCTCTTTGTAGATCATGTCATGCAGAATGGTGGTCGCAGCCCTTTGATAGGTAGCTCCAGCATTTTTCAAACCGAACGGCATAACTCGGTAACAGTAGGTACCCCACGGTGTAGTGAATGCAGTCTTCTCTCTGTCCTCGAGTGCTATCAGAATTTGGTTGTACTCCGAAAACCTATCCATAAACGATAGCAATGCATGGCCTGCAGTGAAGTCCACTAATTCATTAATATGCGGCAGAGGAAAGTTATTCTTCGGATTGGCTCTGTTCAAGTCCCGAAAGTCTACACACACCCGGATTCTACCATCTTTCTTCGGCACTGGGACGATGTTGGCCAACCAAGTCGGGTACTCAGATACTAACAAGAAACCTGCCTCGATCTACTTGGTGACCTCTTCCTTGATTTTTAGTGCCTAATCCGGACGAATTCTACGTAGCTTCTACTTGACTAGTCAAGCCTTGGGGTCAAGAGGATCCGATGTTGTACAATCTCAGGGTCGATTCCAGGCATGTCTTCGTAGGACCACATGAAAACATCTTTGAAATCTTTTAACAAAATGATTAAACGCTTGCACTCCTCCGAAAACAACGTGGACCCGATCTGGACCAGGCGCAGATCCTTCTCAGTACCCACATTAATGGCAATGATTTCATCAGCACAGGGTTTGGCAAACCTCTCATCCTCTCGATTAATTAAGTTTTTCAAAGCCAAGAGAATTTCTTCCCCTTCGTTTTCATTAAAATTCTAAAAATCTTGGTCAATACAATAAACCAACAGCACAGAAAAGTACACAAAATCTGTAGAGTTCTCATTCAAAAGGTCCAGATCTTTAGTTACAGACTCAAAAGAATAGCTGAATGAAGACCTAGACAGCACTTTGGTATCCCGGTTACCACCCCAAGAAATACCAGATGCAGACTCAGAAGAACTTGAATCTGATCCCGACCCCACAGACTTAGTGGAATCAGATTCTAGCTCATCACCTGATTCAGAATTGGACAGATAGCCTTCCTCCAGCTGCTAGATAAAAGATGGTACCCCTGATGCGTCCAAAATGCCACTGGTGGGGTTCACACCCTGTTCTTCCCAAATCACGGAGATAGTAAGGTTATCCCCCAAGTTCTCTAGGTCGGCCGCAGGATCTGTCAAGAGACAAGCTAGTGCTACCCCTACTCCAAGTTCGCTGCCATCTAAGTCACTTTCCATGCTCTGTTCAGCCTTGATGCTTGGCTCAGCCCTTTTCTCAGTATCACTATCCTACAGTTGCAGATTAAAGAAGATCTCGAACCTAGGGACATGTTGCTTCGAAGAATTTGCCCAAGGTTCGGGAAAGCCGTAAAAAGGGAAATCTTCTTCCTCCCGAACAAAGTGGCCATTCAGTGTCCCCTGGATTGGTCTATGGATGAGCTCATAATGCTTTCTGGCTTGCTTAGCTTTGGCTCTGCCTCTCATTTCTTCTCCCTTCCTGATCCAGTCCTCTCTAGTGGGCACATAGCCCAGTCCAAAGGCATGTAGGTTGTGTGGCACATCTATCAGTGCTGTAACACCTTTCTGGCCACTCTTTTCGAGCCCTATTCCTGGAACATGCTGCAATTTGTTCATGAAATAGATAGGCTAGGCGTTGACGTACATACCTTCGTCTACGGCTAGAATGGTCTGCACTACCCGGGCTTCAGCCAAAGTGAATCCCGAGAGGAATAAATCCTCATCGCCATGGTTGATCTCCAGCACTAATGTAGTTACCTCTGGCGGCAGATGGATAGATGAATTTCCAAAAACAATCGCCACTTCTCCCCCTATAGGGGTACTTCAACATCTGGTGGAGAGTGGAGGAGACGGCCATCACATGGTGCAACCAGGGCATTCCTAATAGCAAATTGAAGGTAGTCCGCATATCCAAGACATGGAACTCGACCTCTTGCTCAACTGGGCCCACCTGGACTCTGACTTGCACTGTGCCTATGACCTCTCTGCTTGTATTATCATATGCCCGTATTACTTGGGCCGTAGGAACAAAGTCCGCTGGTTTGAGGCCAATTGCATAGACGATGCGAGAAGGACAGACGTTGATGGCCGAACCGGTATCTACTAACACCACCGGCACCCATTTCTCTCTGCACTCCACATATATGTACAACGGTTTGTTGTGTGCCGAGCCCTCCGGTGGCAACTCTTTGTCAGAGAAGGTAAGAGTTGTCCTGGCACCACTTGGAAAAACCAAACCCACCAGCTGCTCAGGCGTGGTGTCAATGGACAATCTAGCCTTATTCATTATAGACAACACTACCTGTCGGTGTACCCGGGAGGCCATGAGAATACCCTAAATAGAGATGTCAGATTGGATTTTCTTAAGCTGTATCAACACTGCCTTTTTTTCTAGTTGTTTCTTTTTCTGTTTCTTGACCTTTCTATCTTTAGGTGTGGCAGTTTAAAATACCGCCCACTTCTTGTTAGATGGTCTATTTCTTCAGCATACCATGTGTTGTCTGGAAGGCACTCACCCCAGTCTTCGTCGGTGTGGACTAGATGCAGATCATCATCGTCCCACCATTCGCCCTTAGTAACTGACAAACAGTTGTCCAGCTCTACTTGTATCACTTTCACATCATAAATATCCCCCACAGGGTGTTGGGCATTTACAGTTGCTCAGCTGTCTTCAACCCTTTCTCGTTCAAATTGCCTCAGTGCAGCTTCTTGTTCAGTATCCACAGTGCTCACAACGCCTACTTCTTGGGCTGGGTTTTCCACACCAGCGTTCTCCGGCAACTTTCCTTTCTCGTTAGCTTTTTCGGCCACTACAGTGACTTCTGCTTCTTTTCCCTCTGGTTTCATTCCAGTTTCCTCTTCTTTGTCTAGCTCATCACTCAGCTATCCAGTGTTGTCAGTTGATTCGTTCAGGTCGAACCACCCAATCTGCACATCTCCCTGATCCTGTTCATCAAAGAATTGCAGGTTGTCCAAATCCTCCTCAAGTTCTGCTAGATCATCCAGTCCCTCGCTCGGGCCATCTTTTCTGACCACATTGATGTTTACTAAGGCTGGTAGCACCAATTCAGGCTTGATTTGACCAGTTGGCACAATGTAGCAGCTTGGATCATACACTCCATCAGGTAAATCCTCAGAACATTCCGACAACAAGCTAATACCTTCCTCCAAGGTCGACTCCCCTTCCATTGTAAGCATCACCACAGGCTTAGGTCGAGAATTGGGCATGTCCATCATGCACAGATCTGTGTTTTTCAAAATGAACAACATCGATTTTGGTAGGTGGGAGGGGGTAATATATATGCTGGGTTCATAAAGGATGGTCATTGTATGAATCAAGTTGAGATTTCGAGGTGGGAGGACTTGATTATAGGTTGGGAGTGGATTTATGGTCACGTTTGGTTTTTAAGGTGGGGCGATCATCTTGTTGTCAATGAGATCCTGAATCTCATGACGCAATCGAAAGCACTGGTCGGTATCATGACCATGTTGTTGGTGAAACGCGCAGTATTTTGCAGAGTTGTGTTTGGGTGGGAGAGGATCAGGAAGTAGGCAAGGTTTTAAAGGCTTGAGGTGCCCTTTCTTGACTAGCACCTTCATGGCTTGAGAGAGAGTCATGTACAGTTGATTAAAGGACCTCTGGGATCGGGTAGGGTTAGATGGTGTTTGTGAACTTGTATTGGCAAAAGGGTCGGCAGTCTTAGTTGTGGTGACAATGCTTACATCTGACAACCTTGCAGCTGTGCTACCACTAGTAGCATTGGAACTGCGAACAAATGTCCTTTTTGCCAGCTCCTTTTCATCTGTGATAAGCCCTTGTTTCATGGTGTCTTCGATTTGCACTCCCATTTCATGGAGTTTTGCAAATATGAACAGAGGTAGGACAATCATCTTTTGCAGCAACTTGTCGTGTAGATTCCGAACAACTATCCTGATCTGATCCTTCTCGGAAGGCCTCATGGTCATCATTGAGGCTTTAGCTCTCTACTTTGTCACAAATTCAGAGAAGCCCTCCTTCGGCTCTTGGCGTGTTGCCTCGAGATCACGAGTTGTGACCTTGATTTGAGTATTATACGAATACTGAGCAATGAAGGCCTCGGCCATCTCCTCCCAATTCTGCTTGACAGAGTCTTCCAGCTTAGCATACCATATGGCTGTTATACCCGACATGGTACAGCCAAAGAGAGACAACTTCTATAGTCTAGTCAGGCCCATCAATTGAAAGATGTTTGAAAACAGCCATAGGTGAACCATAGGATCTCTGGAACCATCAAAACGGTCAATGTACGGCATTTTAAATCGATCTGGTAATGTCACTACAAAATCGGTATACCCGTCCTCTATGTCCAGAATGGAGTTAACCCCTTGTGCTCTCTTGAATAACTTCTTCAATTTATTGACCTTGAGTACAGTTGAGTTAGCCTCGAACTCAAACAGAGCCTCAGTCTGATAAATAAGTGCTTTGAAGGCTTGTGCTGGGATTGGCTCTACTGGATTGCCCTGGTTTTCTTGGACATTGGCAGTATGAGCGGTGGCTCCGGGTGCTGGGATACCCGTGGGAGGTGCATGGGATGCAGAGGCCGCAGCCGGCTGTGGTTGCTGTTGTTGTAGTTGGGTTATAACCTCGGCTTGACGGGCCGCATCTTGTTGTAGGGTTTCAATTGTCTGTTGCAGATGATGTATCAAGTCTTCTATACTGATTGGGGGATACTGTGCCATTGGAATAGGAGATCGATCTCGTGCTGGGCTAAAAGTAGATGACTGTTCCCGAACCTGACTGGACACAAGTGAATTGAGGGGTGACTGTTGTAAAAACTGAACCAGTGAGCTCTATCTAATTCTCCCCAGTCTTATAATCGGTGGGAGTGAGGTAAACACGAGCTATCCCCGAACAAGATCCCCGACTTTATAAAGTCTTCCGACTTGGGTCCAGAGTACTTGGAGGGTATTTGAACTTTCTGAAGCGGTTTTAAACTACCTAGCAAAAGAAATAAAGCAAAAATAACAGTAATCAGAAACCGTACCGCACCACACCTCACCTCAGCTAAGATGTTATCAACATAGACATGATCAAAGTTATAGGACTGTACTCCACACTGAATTCTGCCACCAAAATATAGTTTCACTATAAAGCATATACCAGTTAAGCGAGCCAAAACAACCCTATGAGGGGGTAGGGTTACCCTATCCTAGTTTCGTCAGGAACTAGGGTTTCACTAATCAAACAAAGCGGTTTCACGTAAGCCTGCATTTCGGGTGAGCATCATGTCCTAGTTTGGACCAATCGCTAAGGCTTTACTATATGCAACTAGGCCGAATGGTCAAAAAGGGTACCTCAGCAAGACCACCTAATATACCTCTCGCACCTAACACCGAAAAGTGAAGGGAGGATCAAACGGTACAGCGGTAGTCCAGATCCAAGGGTTGTATTCCTATCATAGCAGAGCCTACGATCAGTCAGCCTTTTGGCAAGCTTTTGGGCAAGCCTCCTGCAAACCGTCTAGGATAGCAGATGGCAAACACAGTGACTTAAGCGCACCAATACAAATGAAAATGCAAAGAACATATAAGTGTAGATAAAATTTCACATCATGAATTTCAAGTCAAGTTCTCTAAATCCCTAGTGGAGTCGCCAGAAATTGTGGCTTGACTTTTTGCACTTCTTTCAGAGGACGATAAGCCCTACAGTATTGGACTTCCGCAGTTCTGAATCTGATTCCACAAGTACAATGTGAAATAGATAAACACCAAAGAGTCCAAATTCGGCAAATCTTTTGAAAAATCAATTTTGAATCAAATTGCCAAAAATAGACTGTTTTTCCAGATACAGAGTCGCCACCTAAATATTTTTGAAAATTTTAGGAAACCGATGACTCGTGTCAAAGGCCATATGTCCGTCACCACCAAGATTGTCTCGGCTCGGAAACTTAGGTACGAGAGGAGAAGGTCATGAATTGAGCACCCCCGCTCGCCCAATCAAAGATCGGCCTCTAGTAATCATGATGTAAATCTTATTTACATTATATGCTCTTGTTTCGATTTATTAGACTATCATTACTATGTGTTGCACACAACTATAGACTAATTTACAAAAATTGAAACATTTTGATTTCATGTTTGTTTTTTTGAAAAGAGTTTCGAATATGCCACTTGAAAAAGTGGGCTCAAATGTACATTAATCAAACTATCCCAATTCAAGCAACTAGCCTTGATCCACAAGCATTCAAACAGTTTGTCAATTAAGCATTAGGCCTCATGGCAAGCATGCTAGACATGGCAACAACCATACTCATGCAATATGCTAAAGCGATAAAAGCTCACCTAGTACTCCAAGGCGAGAAAAAAGAAATAGAAGAGTTAGAAAAAATGCATGATCCTAACTATGTAAATGACTAATGCAACACATGCAATGTGCAACTAATAGGCTCGGCTACTAATATGGCGTATGAATCAATTTGACATCATGAGGTCTAAGCACGTATTCAAAGAAGTATTAACTAATAATGCAAGTTAGAATGATACGCCGAGCTCAATGCATGTAAGACAATGGATGCAAGGCATGAGGGATGCTAAACAAAACATGATGCCCTAAACTAACCATCATATGCACTTAAATAAAAGAGAGAAAGACGTGGGATTGGAAGACATATACATTATTACAATTGTGCCTTTGTGTAGGAGGGTCCAAATAAACTAACTAGCTAAGTTAATTAACTAGCTATTACAAAACGAATTAACGAACTATTACAACAACAAATAAACTAACTATGCTCGCTAGCTATTACAAAACCAATATTAATTAATTAACTACACTAATTAATTAGTTAATTAATTAATTAATTACAAATAACTAATTAATTGCAATATGAATACAACATGAAATAAATAATTAAGCTAACTAATCAGCCCCGGGAAGCGAGGAATGCTCATGCATGCGTGGATTTCCACCCGAAAAGCACATTGTTCTGCTGCCAGAATGCTTTTGTTGCACAGTAAAACATCTTTCACCTCCGCTTCTACTCTATTCTGTTCTAAAAAAGCTGCTGCTCAATTTGACAAAAGTGGTTGGCAGGCCACAAATGGTAGCCTGTCATCCAGAAATAATGGCCTATTGGCCACTGATGTTTGGTTCCTCCTGTTGTAATAGAAAGCATACAGAGCACAAAAAGGGTATTCTCAAGGCATGTTTGTACATCTTACCTTTCCTTATCATCAAAACAGCTCAAAGAAGTGGCAAGCTCAATTCACAAGCCATCAATCGATGCAATTTCATTGCATGATGGCCTATGAACCAAGATGTACAATTTCAATAAGTGCAACAAATAAAGACTCTCAAACCTCCTCCCTAGTATGGATTGATCAAGAGAAGTGGTTGACTTTAACTCTTGAACCGTTTACATCACTAACAAGTATGAAACGACTCAAGACTCAATGGGTTCAATTAACGTCCGATTGAATCCAAACTGATTTTTATCTTACATCACTTTTAGTCCCAATTTTATTACTCCATTTTAATTACCAACCATTCCTTAGTCAATTAAGTCCAAAAGTGAGCTTTGAGCCCTCTAATGGAAAGGAGCACCAAACCAAGTGTTGTTTTAGGCACGAGAGAAGTGTCATGCCATTGGTAATGAACCCCCAAAGGGATTAAACCATTAAGCACAAAACCTCAATCTCAAGCTTAAACAAACAAGTAGCTTGAAACAACTTTCAAAGCAAAGAAAAAGCCAAGAAAGGAGAGAGGTTACAAAGTTGATTAAAGATGAAAACAAGTATGGAAAGCTTGAAATAACACTATTAACTCAAATAGATTGATGGCTAAGGCCTAAACCTCTAAGCCTATGAGGACAATTACACTACAAGCATGCTACACAAAGCTCAAATGCAATGAACAACTAAAAACAATGCTAAATCAGTCCTAAAATATGTTGAAATGAAGACAAAAATAGCTAGAATAATAAGTTAAAACATGGAGCATGTTAAACTAGTAAACAAACACAAGGAGGGAAAGCTACCCCCTCCCTTTTTGGAACTTCAAAACATGGTTTTAGCCATTGAAAAAGCTCTGAGATTCAGTATTAAAAAGCTTAAAAAAAGTTGACAAAGAGTTGGGAAACACAAGGGCAAAGGCCTAAGAAATGAGATACAAAGAAGGGTGATCTACCCCTCCACCCCTAATGGCCTTAAACCACAAGTTTCAGCTCAAAAATACTGGGTATAAACAGCCTAAAAATAGTCTAAAAACAGTAGGAAAAACAACAAATCAAGCAAAGAAATAAGCCAAGGCTTATACCTCTTGAAAAGGAGAACCCTTTCTAGGTGTTAAACCAACAGTTGCACACCCTCAAGAGCTCAAAGTAAGCTCAAAAGTACCTCATCTCAAAGACCACAAGGTTTGGTTTAGAGTGTATAGGCAAAAGCTTAAGAATTTGCAAGAGAGAAAGAGAGAGAATTTTGCTCCAAAATGTTCAACCCTAAAAAATGAAAGGGGGGGTCCTCTATATATAGAAAACAATGAAACTCCCTCAGAAATATCAATACATACACGTGTAGGCAAGTGCATGCATCTGTGCAAACAGCTGGCACAGTTGGCCAAAATATCTGCCAAAACACATAAGTGGCCAGGAGGCCACTAATGTTGGCCGGTAGCCTACAGTGGTGGTCGGCAGGTCCCAATGTTTTTTTAGGCTTAAAAAACTATGGTTTTAGTCCAAAAACAAGGCAAAAGGTGTGTCAGGTTTGAAGGCTCAAAGCTGTGGCATTCTGCTGAGGACTTCGAGCACTTGACAATTATATACAAATTCATCATGGGGTGCGCAAGCGGTGACGCCCAAATCATAAGGGCGGTCAAAAATGGGGTGTCTACACTCTTTCCCTTCAAAAGGATCTATGTACTGATGAGGAATTAGACGATATGCCTATGAGTCCAATGGTTGGTACTCGAGCACATATAATTAGTAAAATCATCTCCCTTTCTGTTCAGTATTACATTGGATGAATGAAAAATTAGTAAAATCATCTCCAAACCATCTTCTATTTGGAACATGTTGTTCAAAAGGAAAGGTTAAGCTTGCTCTGCTTATTACACCCCCTTCACTTCTTCAAGCATCATATGATGGGAATGATGATAAATCAAAATCGTTTCAACGTTATACTCAAGTGTACAATGCAACCAATGCCTTTGCAAGTCTTAGTGTTGCATTAGATCCAAGAGTACTTACTGGAAGAGGCCCTACATCATTCACTATCCATAGGGAATCGCGACATCGAACGGGATCACTACTACCACAATCAGGGCAAGGCGCAACTTATGCGCAATTGTACATTTATGACCCTGATTCAACTTTTGAAGTTCGCAATCGTAGAAATCCCCAATTAAGAAGAGATGTTCTAAAAACTATTCAAGATAGTTTATTACAGGTTAATGCATTCGTTGCTAAATTTCGCTAGGCTCATGCAATTTTAAATCAATTAGCCTTGATAGGATGAAATTTACCTGCTTATCTCCACTACAGTTCAACGATAGATTGACGACGGTATAACCTACCAACTACAGATGAAATTGCAGTTGTAATACCAGGTGATGGAACCAAGGTTAGTGGACTAAGAGATGTTATCTTACATCTACAAGGAAATAATGAGCTAATGCAAATCAATGAATGTCACCCAGCATATTTGCCATTACATTATGTTTTATTATTTCCACATGGTGAGCTTTGATGGGAACCTGAGATGAAACTGTGGGATGTTCAACATGATCGGCCTTTAACTGATTGGCTTACTCAAATGGATTTTTATAGTTATCGTTTGTTTGAACGACCCACAGAGTATTCAACAATTTTGAGAGCTGGAAAATTATTCCAAGAGTTTTTGGTTGATGCTTGGGCTGCAAATGAACAAAATAGGTTGACTTACTACAAGCTTAATCAAGGGAAAATCCGTGTTGAATTTTACCAAGATTTGACAGGCATTGATCCAAATGACCTGCGACCCAATCAAATTGGTCAAACGTTTGTTTTGCCATCTTCATTTCCTGGAGGTCCTAGACACATGTTTGAAATCTTTCAAGATTTAATGGCTATCACACGATACAACCAATATCCAGACATTTTTCTCATCATGACTGCAAATCCTAATTGGGTAGAAATTACTTCGACATTATAACCGCACCAAAAACCTATTGATTGTCCTCATTTAATTGCCCGTGTTTTTTAGTTAAAGAGAAAGTGCTTGATGAAGGAGTTAGAAGCAAACCGAGTGTTTGGTGACAAAGTTGCGCATGTTTTTACAATTGAATTCCAAAAATGAGGCTTTCCTCATATGCATGCACTTCTATTTCTTAAGGGTCCAAACAAAATTCGGACATGTGCTCAAGTAGACAAATTGGTTTGTGCAGAATTTCCAAATCCAAAAGATGAACCTATGCTTTTTGAAACTATCAAGTGTTGCTCGAAATCCACAAGCAGTATGTATGGAAAATGGTAAATGCACTAAGAGATACCCTCGAGTGTTCGCAGAAACAACTACTATGGATCAAGATGGATATCCTATCTATCGTCATCGCAATAATGGTTAAGTTCATATTGTGAGGGGGAAAGAAGTTGATAACAGAGACGTCGTACTATACAATACATTTCTTTCTAATGTTTCAACTGTCACCTAAATGTGGAAGTTTGTGTCGGAATGAGATGTGTCAAGCATATACACAAGTACATTTATAAGGGTTATGATCGTACAACAATGGTGTTGGGATTGATAAATGAGATCCAACAATATCTTGATGCGAGGTATATTGGACCTCCAGAAGTTGTTTGGCGAATATTTGGTCATCCATTGCATGTAGAGATACCAGCAGTTGTATGCTTAACACTTCATTTACTTGGAATGCACCGCGTTCTTTTTAATCCTGATAAATCATTAGAAGTAATTGTTTCTAGAGCTGGGCAACAAATGTTAACTCTTACTGGTTTTTTTGCATGTTGCGCTTCTATGGAAGATGAATGTCCATTCACTTACCAAGAATTTCCAGAACATTTTGTTTGGCTTAATTCAGAAAAGAATTAGAAACCAAGACAACAGGGATATGCAATCGGTAGAATGTACTTTGCTAGTCCTAATTGTGGTGAGAGATTTTATTTGCGTTTGCTATTAACTGTTGTCAAAGGATCAAAATCATTTCAATGCTTAAGCATGGTCAACAATGTTTTGCATGATACGTTTAAACCAGCATGTATTGCAAGAGGACTTTTAGAAGATGATGAAGAATGGATACAATGCTTTAAAGAGGCTGTAGTTATGAAAACTGGTTATCAATTGAGGAGATTATTTACTATTATTCTTACTCAGTGCTCTCCACTACAGCCATATGCGTTATGGAATCAATTTTTAATACATATATGTGATGATCTTGTACATAAGATTCGAACATTGTTTGCCATTTCTGAACCAACTAAGGCTCAAATTGAAGACTATGGTCTATATTTTTTGAATCAAATGCTCCAAGAATCAAGAAAAAGTTTAATTGACTTCCCGCAAATGCCATAACCTTTTACAAATTGGAGTGCAGTAATTGGTAACAGGTTGATATTTGAACATCAATAACTACATAATGAGACACAACAGGCAGATGTAGAAATTATTATTTTCAACAATGATCAACGAATAGCTAATGATGCAATCACTTCCTTAGTCTTTGAAAATAAAAGAACTATTTTCTTTTTGAATGGAGGTACCGGAACAGGGAAAACGTTTTTGTACAATACGATTGTATTGAAGTGCCGCAGCCTTGGCCATATTGTTATTTTTGTGGCTTCATCTGGAATTGTATCATTGTTATTAGTAGGAGGTCGCATTGCTCATTCAATATTTTCCATTCCATTGGATGTATTGGAAAATTCAATTTGTGGATTTAGCAAGCAATCATTACAAGTAGAATTGTTTAGAGAAACAAAACTTATAATCTGGGATGAAGTTCCTATATAGCATAGACATTGTGTTGAGGTAGTTGATCGCACACTTCGGGACATTTGTGATAGTGAAAAACCATTTGAGGGCATCACTGTTGTTCTTGATGGAGATTTTCGACAAATCTTACTAGTTATAACCAAAGGAGTCCGTGAGTAAATTGTGAATGCATCATTAAGATACTTTTTTCTATGAAAAAATATACATGTTCTGTCTTTAAATTTGAACATGCGCTTGAATCATGCAAATCTTGGAAATGCTAATTTTGCAAAATTCTTGATGGAGGTAATATTTCTTCAAACTTTTTCTCTATTACATGGTGCTTTTAAATTGACGAAATACATTTACGTTTATGTACTTTAATTGATTTTACTTACTATTTTATTTATTTATTTTTATAAATAAATTGGGACCAATCCTTGAGAAATTGTTAAACTTCTATCAACAATACACAAATGCCAAGATCTAAAAGACATAATACCAGTAGTTTATCCGCAACTGGATGTGGCAATGACATCGACTGCAACATTTTTAACTGAACGTACAATTCTTTCTACACGGAATGATGATGCCAGTGCTATCAATGCTGTTGCCTTGAATATTTTTCTCGGTAACACATATACTTATCTGGCCGCAGACAAGATGTCTGAAGATGATGAAATTGATTGTACTATAATAAATTGATATCCTAATGAATATTTAAATTCATTAGATCCTCCTGGGCTACCAGCATTTAAGGTAGAGTTGAAAGTGGGTTGTCCTATAATGTTATTAAGAAATATTGCACCAAAAGATGGACTGTGTAATGGCACAAGATTGATGGTTTCTAGATGCAATACTCGCATAATTGAAGTTCAAATTTTAACTAGAGAAAAATTTGACAATTTGGTATTCATACCAAGGATATCATTGACATCGTCTACTTCGAAAATGCCTTTCCCAATGACCAGACGTTAATTTCCAGTTTGATTGGCATATGCCCTGACCATTAATAAATCTCAAGGACAATCTGTGAAATTTGTTGGAGTTGATTTGCGCACACCAGTGTTTAATCATGGGCAACTATACGTGGCCCTATCTAGATGCACATCTTTTGATTGTATAAGTGTTCTCCTTCCCAATGATGAGCCACATTCTACTACAAACATTGTTCATCCTAAAATTTTGTTATAGACCACCGTTTGGATCAAACCACTTTTGTCAAAAGGTACAATTTATTTATTGATAAATTTGCTTCTATTGATTACAAATTGTTATTTTAAAAATATTTTACTATATATATCAACTTTTGTAGGTTTGGGTTAAAAAATATATGGAGCTCAAAAAGATAAATACAACTAGACTGCTTCGATGGGGGATAGTGTTTTGATATATATGTATATATAGATTTTCTTTGACTAATATACTAACTTTTTTATTTTCATAAATTAATAGATTGTTGTGCATGCTCCTCACTGGAGATACATACAAGTTGATACAAAGACTTTTTGGAAAGTGATGAGGCGCTCCTAGGAATTCTAAGAAAGAACAAGTTTGAAGATCATATTTATTTTTGTAAAAAGCGAACATATGCTAGCTACGATCCAGATTTTGTAAAGTTTCCTATCGATGTGAATTTCATTACTTACAATAGTTTTGTAAAGTCTTTCATTTGAATTATTAGCTTATGCTATGAGTTTGTTTTTGTAAATGTAACACACTAGGTGATAATAGTCTTTTTTGTTTTTTTATTTTTTCTTCCTAATATGCTCTTGAATTAGGTTAAAGAAAACTAATCATATTTTTATTTGGTTGAATTTGATTTTTTGCTTCCATATATATTTTTATCACGAAGGGTGTTGCTTTTATATTAAGTTGATAATTTATTTTCATATAAGATTAGATTGTGTACGTATTAATCTATTTGTTTGTGCTTTGTTTATTTGACATTTTTTTTGTATTGCAGAGCATTGGTTGGTGTGCTTAATTTGTTGTTTATTTTTTCTATTGTAGAGCATTGACTGGTGTATTTCGTCTAATTTTTATTGTATGTTTCTGTGTTGTGAGACTTACATTTTGTTATTTGTTTAAAATCTTATACTTTTGTTGTGCTTGAATTTTACATAGTATTTATGTGTTTACTTTTCATCATTTCGTTTACCTATAAATTTGGAAAATTTATGTTTAAATTGATTTATTTACCAAGTAGCATACAATTTATTTATTTTTCATTTATTCAATTTTTTGCACAGTAAACTGACCGCCAAACCATAAAAATTTGTAGATTTTAACCATTAGATTAAAATTGATGCAAAACTATAGCCATGAGATCTCTCTGCTTTATTTCAACCAAAACTCATTATCTAAAAAAAGATGGAATATAGAAATTTATTTGGGTACTGTTGGCCAAGGTAATAAAGTGCTTATTTTCTATTACAAATTGCAGGTGGGTTAAATAAACAAAAATACTACAATAGTAAATATTTGGTGATATGGTCTTTGTTTGCATTTATGCCATCACTATTTTATATTTTCTTGATAAATTGTAGCAATTTTCATCACATTGCCTCCACCACTACTAATTATGGACCACACCATTTTTTGCCATTTAAATTTCTATTTGACAAACAAAAACGCAACTATTTTTGCATTGACAATTTAAGTTCAAATACTATATCAATCACAATGATATTATTAAAACTTGCTTATTTTTAAAAAGAAAAATTTCTAGCAAAACCTATTGTTAAATTCAATTAGACAGTTTTTATATGTTTATCATTCAGTTTGCAATACAAACAAGGAGGGTCTATTTTTTTTTTTTTTTAATTTCTACATCTCTCTAAATTTTATAATTTTGCAAAATATTTAAATTGAGTAGATCTGAAAAGTAAAAAATATTGATTAAAATATTAAAAAGTTCACTAAAAATAATATAATACAAATTAAAAATTTAAAAACTATTTTTGAAAACTCCAAAACTAAGTAAGTTTTGAATTTTAAATTTGTAAAAATTATTTTTAATATATACAACCAAACAAAATTTTGAATTTGACAAACTCTTTTCAAAAATCTAATTATAAAATTCATTTGAAAATCTAAAGCTATACGAATGATCTATTTGTATTTTTACCTCAAATTTTTTTCTCAACAAATTAAATAAATTATATTTTAACCCAATAATTTTATATTCAATTACGTTTTCATTACAATAATATTTTCACAAACCCTAGTATATCTCCAAAAAAAATCTTTTGCTTTTAAAAAAAAAAAAAAAACCAAAAAAAGTTGTACCAAACGTTCGAGCTAATTTATAGCAACAAGAATGGCCGTTGCACGAACTTTATCGAGCTAGTCAGAAACACGTTCACAATTTTTTATTTTATTTTTATTTTTTGGGTAATCTGAGACGCATTCACAAATTTGACAATATAAAAGTGTCTTGAGTTGGGAGTCCACTTGTCTTTCTCCATCTATATAACTTGCCTTCATTTTCCTTAGAAATTCACATTCTCATTCAGCTTCATAAATCTCTAGCCATGGCGTCCACAAGCCCAGAAGAAGTGACCCACGAGTTTCCCTTCTTCCGAGTTTACAAAGGCGGCCGCGTTGAAAAATTCCTCTGGCCGCCGCAAAAACTCCCTCCCACCGGCGTCGACCACATCACCGGCGTCCAATCCAAAGACGTCATCATCTCCGACAACCCCCAAGTCTCAGCCCGGATCTTCATGCCCCGAATATCCGACCCGACCCGAAAACTCCCCGTCCTCCTCTACATCCACGGCGGCGCATTCTCCTTCATGTCCGCCTTCTCCCCCAGCTACGACGCCCACGTCCGAACCCTCGCTGCGGAAGCCCACGTCATTGCCGTATCCGTCGAGTACAGGCTAGCACCGGAGCACCCGATTCCGGCCTGCTATGACGATTCATGGGCTGCGCTCAAATGGGTCGGGTCTCATGCTAATGGTGATGGGCCCGACCTGTGGTTAAACAACCACGCGGATTTTAATCAGGTGTTCGTCGGTGGAGATAGTGCCGGAGGGAATATATCTCATACGATGGCGTTTCGGGCGGGGGCGATTGGGTTACCCGGGATTAGATTAGTCGGGGCGTTTTTGGTCCACCCGTATTTTGGTGGTGTGGAGCTTGATGATAAGATGTGGTTGTACATGTGTCCATCGAATAGTGGGCTTGATGATACTAGGATGAAACCGAGCGTAGAGGATCTCGGTAGGCTTGGGTGTGAGAGGGTGTTGGTGTTCGTGGCTGAGAAAGATCATCTGAGTGGGCCAGGCAGGGCCTACTATGAGAATTTGAAGAACAGTGGATGGAAAGGGACGGTGGAGATTGTGGAGAATGATGGAGAGGAACACTGTTTCCATCTGCACCACACCACGTCTGATAATGCTGTGGCTCTGATTAAAAAGATTGTTTCTTTCATCAATCAAGAGTAGGTGGGCCCTGTTTTAAGATTTTTTTATGTGATGAAATGGGTTTCTTGTGTAAGTATGTTTCTTGAATAATGTATCCAGAATCACATGATCACGTGATTATGATAATTCAATGCATGACGATTGCGAAAAGTGCAAGGGCATTGAGTTTTTGGGGGGTGTATGTGGCATGCATGAAATAATGGGTTATTAGCTTTTGAAGGATTTTTAAGCTCTAAATGTGATATAATTTCTATATATCAATAATAAATAAATAAAATTTTAATATGGCAACAAAATTTTGATAAAATAAGCAATTGCAAAGACTTTATGGATAGATTTAGGCCTCGTTCGGGAAGTAACTTTTTTAGCTTAAAAGTTAAAAAATTATTAAAAAAATAAAAAAGGCAACAACTTATACCATAAAATTAAAGATTCCTTCTTCTTTTTTTTTTTTTTTTTTTACACATTTTTTCGTAAAAAATTAAAAGTCATTTCAAACATATTAGTTTTTTTTCACATCATATTTTAGTCAAAAAATTAAAAAATTATTAAAAAAACTTGTTTCCAAACGAAGCCTTAATGGCAACAAAATTTTCAAAAGTTGACAAATTGAAAAGCATTTTTAAAAATTATATATGTAAAAATAAAGTTTTTAAAATACTTTGAGTGGGGAAAATTAACTCCACTTGTCTCGCTTTGGCTCCACACTAATAAAAATAATGTGGTTCTTTTTGTAGTAGTAGTAACGCTTAGAGTGATTATTAGATACTTTTAAAATAATTAGTTCGGTCGTTCTACAATTTGAATATAAATATTTTTAAAATTATGTTTTGTTTATGAATTTGAGAAATGAAATGTAATAATATCTTATATTTAATTTATCGTGGTGTTCCATATTTCTTTATTAATCATTATTTATCAAGCTCTTTTATGTTCCTCAATCAAAAATTCTAAAAGAGAAAGAATTACGTTTTTAAAAATCATGTATGTATGTAGCTGTCGAATTGATACAGATGTAACCACGGGAGAGTGAGGTACAGAGGCTAAACTGCAACATAGAAGGCCTGCGTTGTAGCACAAGCATTGGGGTTTACTTCGTCATCGATAAATATTGAGATTTCTTTCATGTAATTTTGGTAAATAGCTCTTTTGAAAGAGAGGCAAAAAATAAACTTGTGTTTTGAGTTATTTTGTGAAGATTACTATTTATGCAGAAAATCTTGCAATTATTGTTGACTGAATTATTTTTTGCAAAGGACATAGTATATGCATCTTAATTTTTTGTTGTTAGATTAAAGGGGGGCCCAAAAAAAATTGAACTGTTGAATTGATGCATATTTAACACTATTATGGATTATAACCAAACCTTACTATATTCATAATAAAAAAATAATTGTTATGAGTCATAAGATTGCATCTTATAATGACTCTAGCGTAGTGAAATGGAACTTTGTGCAAGTTCACATTACTGAAAAGATTGCATCCTATAAAAAATATATGTTCGTTATATCAGTCCATATAGTAACTTTTTTTCATAACATTGTATATTATAGTAGGTATACAGTAGGGATTTGTTTACAAAAGATAAGAAGAAGAAGAAGTACTCTATGTTAGTGTGATTATGTACAATGTGTATAGATATATCATTATCTTTCTTGATGTACAATATTTTTAATTTTGCGTGGTAAAGTCTTGTCATCGTATTTGAAATTCCCGTATTTTCCTTTGATGTGGTTGTATAGTACATCTGTTGCAGAGTTGCCTTCTCTACGAATGAAGGTGATTTTACAATCTTCGAAATTTTGTTTTTTTTTTCGGATGTTGCCTATAAGTTTCCATACGATGCTGCAATAATCTTTTTGTGTATTGTGTAGAATTGTCTCAATTAAGAATTTGCATCACCTTCTGCTCTGTCAGGACCCAAACCCGCCCCTATAGGTTTAGCATCATGACTAGCCAGTAATCATAGTTACCTATGGCCTCCATACAAATAAACCCTTTAATATAAAGTACGGGGGCTTAGCAGAAGTCTAAAATAACACAAAAATTATCCATTGAGCCGTGTGCATATGAGAGGACTTCGTATCATAAGCAAAGATTCACTCTTTATGCTCATACACCACATTAGTTCCAAAAATCCACATCTTATAGTTATACAAAATCCTAAAATATACACAAATACAAAATCATTTATCAAGCCAAAAAGGGGGTTCAACTGGCATAGCTCCACCTGAGCCTAATTACTTCGCTTGGAAGCTCCTCAAAAGGTTGACCCGGGTAAACTCAAGGCTTTCTTAACTTTGATGTTTAGCTTGCCCATTTATACATATATATAAGTAAATAGTGAGCTAATGCCTAATGATAATAACAGGATAAAGAGGTTGTATGAATGAAGTTCAATACTATTTCAAATATAAATCTTAGCATTAGTAACCATTTTATTCAAACATGTGGCACATCCAATAGAGTAACAATGTTTCAATGACAATGGGACCTCAAGGGTCAATATATCTTGTTCAATGTGACCATTAAGGCTTAACTGCAGAGATTTCTGTATTTCAATTATCCAATGGGCTGCGGTATTGTTTTCCCCGGATGAGGGCCAATAGGCCATTGTATTAATTTCCCCCAGGCAAGGGCCTATTTAACAATGGGCCAGGGTATTAATTTTCCCAAGGCAAGGGCCTATTTAAAGGATACCACGAGTTTGTTTACAAAAATGAACTTCATTCATTAGTAACAAATAGTACTTTGATAAACCATTCAATCAATCATGTATCGATGTTGCTAACAATAACATTTTTGAAAATAAATATCACCTGAACATATCTTTATAAAGTTATTACTCACAATGGGTTATGATGCCACTAGGCCTCGGACGTCCACCTATACAAAACACATAACAAAAGCACAATTGGAGAACCATTCGATAGTCATTCCGCTTTAATCAAATTTTAGCCATGTGTTTCTAACTCATTCTATGTTCATATGAGCTCAATTGGTGCCTAAGAGTATTTGAAATGACAGGAGGATGCAAGTATGCACTTAGAAGAGTTAGTCAGATTTTGCTAAAAACAAGGTCTCCGCTCGAGCTCAACTTCCTTTGTTCGAGCAGGGGTTCAAAAATAAGGGTGGTCACTCGAGCGCAACTTCGGTTGCTCGAGCGGTCTGTAAACTTGGCAAAAGTACTGGTTGCATGAAATTTTCGCTCGACGGTCGCTCGAGCGGAAGACTGATTAAAATGGGTCCTCCCTCGAGCACCACTTTGGTCACTTGAGCGATCTGTAAACTTTTGTAAAACTTTTGGAAGCTCGATTTTCATGCTTGAGCGACACTTTCTTTGCTCGAGTGGACAAGCCGAAAACTTGAGAATTTCCAGAATTGTGTTTGAAGTTCAAATTTGGCATTCAAAAGTTCCAAACTCATATTTTAGGTGCAAAAACATGGGAAAACATTATAAAACATAGAAACATAGTTAATTTGAAGCCAATGACTCAAAACCATGGCAAATTCTCAACCAAAAACTTCAACTTCAAGTTATAAAGCAAGTTTGACTCAAATTGAGTTTATATTTCTTCAAAACATAATCAAGTGATATGAGAGGTATGAAAGCATAAAGGACTCTTCAAGTTGATGTGTAAAAGTGTCATGCATGTAAGAATTTCATGAATTCTAAACTCATTTTATGCATGCATGTACATAGTTCAACCCAATTCTTCCAATTCAAGCTAATTCATGCCTGTATTGTATAATTTCATGCAAACAAACTCAAAACTTTGATGAATTCAACTTCTACATGTTTTTTTTACAAGGCTTAGGGTTGAAGATCATACCTAAAGCTTGAATTCAAGGGTCTTATAGCTTAATTATCCAATTCTTCTTCAATTCCTTTACAATTCTCTTCTCTCTCTCTCTCTCTCTCTCTCTCTCTAAGTGTTGAGTTAACTATTCTACTCTCTCAAAATCTCAGCCAAGTGTGTGTATATATGAGCTCAAGACTTAATGAGAGCCTTATATAGGGTATGATTAGCTTAGGCTAATTAAGCTTACTTATGGATAATTAATCCTATCCAAGTTAATTGATTCCAATTATTTTATTCTAATTATTTTGATTAGAATAAATTTTCAATTAAAGTTGCGATAAAGTTCTAAATATTCTAATTAGTCTATTAAGCTAATCAATTTCAGTTTCTAAAGCCGTCTTGGTTCTCAATTTTCGTCTCTAAGTTACCAATTCGAACAGATATTCCATGTAATAACAGATAACTACAAAATTAAGCATGTAATCACACAATTTAACACATAATCATGTAATTAGACTTATTAAAAAATAAAAAATGTAATATAATAATTCGAAGGTCGGGGTCGTCACAGCCCATATCTTTGGCCATTCATTTTTTGCTGCAATTTGTAATCCATGACATAAAGCTGATGCTTCAGCATATTCTGCAGATTTCATTGGTATTGTGTCTCCGAAAGCATAAATGCAAATTCCTTCGTGGTTTCGAAATATTCCTGCGTGAATGGCATCTACTTGTTCTGGAAGTTTTTTGTTTGGATAGATTCCACCATCAAAATTAAATTTGAGCCATCCTTCTTTTGGTGGTTGCCAATATACAAGCTGCTATTGCTCAGTGAAGTCGGTTGATGATGTGGTGGAAGTTTGGTGCAATGAGTAAATTTGGGGTAATAGTTGGTTATTAGTATTGTCCAATGTAGAGATAGTGATGTTTGGAGAGGTGTAGTAGGATTCGGAATTGTAATAATAGTATGGGTTTAAGTAAGATGTTGTAGGTATGTTTGAGTAATAGTTATAATTGGTTAGAGAAATATAAGCGGTTGGTTGGGTGTGCAGGAGATGTGTGCTAGAGTGATATGTGGGTTGATTTTCAGTTTGTAAGATGTAATAATGATTGTCATATTGAGTATTGTTGTAGTTTGGTAATGAATTATACATTGTATTCATGTTGAAGGACGTGTAGTTGGTGTTATCCACGTTGGCGGTTTTGTGAGGACTTGGTGGGGATATGCGGAGTTAGGTCAATTGTGAAAGAATGACAAAAGTGTTAGTTAAACTATAGGGGCAATAGCAGAAGAGAATTTGTTAACAGCTAAGAATGTGACTGACCTACTTGCGTGTAGGCACTATGGATAGTGCCACAAGTTTGTTCAGCAATGAATTTGTGACATTTTACTCTCTATCCAAGAACCAAAGAACCAAAGAAAATTCAGGATTATATGCCTCATAGAGTAAATGTATAAAGAATGGTTTTTAATACATATAAAAAAATAGAGTTAAAATTTAATACAAGAAGCTTTTAAAAGCAACCTTAGATTAAGAATGGTTCATCTCTATTGTGACATTTGTCATTTATGATATTTGTTTGTTTGTGTTTGGATTGTACTTGGTGTTGGCTGTTAGATAAACTTGGCAAAAGTAGTTAAGTGGTTAGGCATTGATCCAGTTTAATGGTGAGAGTAAGCCCTTTGTATTTATTTATTTATTTTTCAAATAGTTTTGAAATATGTAGTAGGTGGCTGATCCTACAGCAGACTATAAATGTTGGGTTAGGCGTGAGACCATGATGGCGAGCAGGCCTCTTGCATAGGCGAACAATTCTACTACTAAAACAGAAGTTGTTGTTGATATGCCTTTTTTTTCTTTTTTTTTTTTGAATTTGGGAAAATAATTTCTGATTCTGATTGTAATTTTTTGTGTGTTTATTTGTTTAACCATATTGTGAAGTACATGGTGGATAAGAAGTTTGACATTTTTATTGTCAATTTATATGTGTATTTTATTTCGGTATATTGTTGAACACATGGTGGGCACGCTAGACAAGAGGAAGAGAATGAAAAGTAAAAAGAATTATAACCACAGATAAAAAAAACAGCAACAGATACACTACCAACAAGAATTAACACCAACTGGGAAATGGAAAGGGAAGCAGATCATACCTCTTCTGTTTCTTTGATAAAACTATTGGTCATTTGCAGCAATCAAATTGAACAATTTACATCTCTTAATAGGTGAGGATTTAGGAACAACCGTGGTGCGAAGTGACTACCTCAACAGTCGCAGTACAGGTGGCATGAATTGATGAAGAGGTGAGCACAGAGGTCCATCACAGCACCGATATGAAGCACCGATGTTGGAAATTTCTAGGAGAACAAATCATATCTATTGCGAGATTATACCTGAATCTGCTACAAACACTATACATTGGCTTCACCGCTTGACCCATTAAATCCTTGGAACTCTCAAGTACAGCAACAGTATATCTGAAAAGCTTTTGCTAGTAAGTTGTAGGTTGTTATCGAGCTGTTTGTATGTTTTTTTGGTTGTTGACAATATTGATCTATTTGTATTTAAGATTTTAAGTTATTTGACAATATTTATAACCATTTAAGATATTTTTATAAGATGTGTTTTTTTTTTTTTTATAACTTATTGTGTTGGTGAAACTAATTAATTATTTATTTTAATTCATTATGTTTTCTTATAATGTTTCATTATATTGGGATATAAGTGGATTTATTTGGATTTTTTTTGCCATTTGTCTACAAGAAAAACAGTATTGGAACATAAGAAAACAAAGTTGAGTAAGTGGAATATAGGTAAGTAAGGAAGAATTTATGACCTTGTTTGGTTTGGTTTGGTTTTGGGCGATAAATTTTTCGGGAAAGAGTTTAGAAATTTTTTGGTTTGTTTGGTTGTATATTTTGGAAATAGTTTTGAAATATGAGAGTTTATGAAATTTTGGAAATTTTTGGAAATAGTTTTCAAGTATGAGAATAGGAGATAGAAAGTGATTTTGAAATTTTTTTTTCGAAAGTTATTAAACCAAACGAAATTTTAGAAAATTTTCTCAAAAAATTATTTTTGAAAATAAAACCAAATAAGGCTTATATAAAAATGGTTGTTTCATGTATATCTTATTTTAATTTGATTGAAATATTTTAGAGAATTACTTTCTTATTTCAATTTTTTTTCTCGAATTCTTGTTGGAAATTTGGTGTTTAACTCTTTATGAAATTTTAGGAGTTAGAGTAGTTGACATCACATTTAATTTTAATAATTTTATGTATTTTCCAGCAATTATTTGATAGATGAATGACACTTGAAAAATTTATAGTTTGTCGCAATATGAAACTTTGAATCATATATTATGTTCTGTGATTTTAGAATATTTTTTTGGCTACGTTGTGTAAAAATTCTGCTATAAAATTTTATATCATAGAATAGAAAATGAAATTTTCAAATATTTATATTGTTATAACTATTAATATTTAGAAGTTATCATTTCATAATGTTTTTTTGGGAAGAATATTATTGTTAATGATTTCAAAACGGCTATTTTAAGAAAACTAATGAAGAACAACTGAAAATTACATGAGGAGGATTTTTCCATTTAATTAAAAAAAATTAAATGAAGAATTTTATTAGAAAACAATGAACTTAAGGTATTGAACAGGCAGCAGAAAGTTAAACCAAATTTGCAAAATACTAAGTGTTGTTAGCTAATGGGTTTGGATTTATTTCTCAAATCTGGCTCAATAGTTTAATTATTGTGGAGTTAAATGTTGTGTAGAAGAATAACAATTGATAAAACCACTTGTTCCTAGAGTGAAAAACACATTGATTAAAGTATAAAAATTAGAAGCCAAACGGACAGTTATATGGTGAACTAAAGTAGTTGACTATGGAACAAAACATTTATTGTACAAAGTTGACCCAAAAAAGGGAAAAAGGAAAAACACTAGAAGTGTAAAAACGCTACAAGTGTCGAGTCACCTAATTTGCAAGCAACAACAACACATAGGAATACTGAATAGCCATGCCTTCATTTGTGCCACAGTATTAGAATATTGTCTAGGCAACAACACATATTGTCCAACACAATTCAAGTTAAAAAAACAGGAGGTTAAGGACAAACAAAAGAAACCATTCATAGCTTAGGAGGAATTGGATGCACAACATGAAGAGCCAAAGCTTTGAACCAATTACTTAATTTCATTATGGTGTGAAGTGGTAAATGATAAAAACAATCAAGTGAAAACTTATCTACCAAATTCCCAAGAGATAAATCAATTGGGAAAAACTTACTTGCTAATAATTATCCCACAGAATCATAAGCCTGCTAAGTGTAAGGTTATGATGAGAATTTTGGAAAAGCAATAAGCTATAACTTTATATTAGTGGGATTTCACAAGATGAGCTGTAGTCAAATTAAATAACAAGGTGGAGTGGACAAGGGTAGTTTGAAGAGGGGGCTAGCCTATGGAGATAAATTTATATAAATTATAAAAATATTAGAGATAGTTTCCACGACAAATTTTTATAAATTAGAGACAGTTGCAACGATAAATTTTTATCACAATGAGATTCATTCTTTTCTGTCCAAAAATAAAGAAGTAAATAGATATCCCCAAAAAAAATGAAAGCAGTGAAAAATCGTTTCATTATTGAGAAGCATACATAAAGCAGCAAAACAAACAAATCATTTTTCAATCGGTGATTAACACAGAGAGAAAGAGAAGTAAACCAAAAGCCAAAGAAAGTTTTAGTATATGTAGAGTAGTACTCCTTGTGGGTACAACAAGTCTGAATTCCATCGAAAAAGCGATTACCTAATTCACTGTTCATAGTTAAAGAGAAAAAATATTGTGTTGAGTTTTACACCATTAATTAACCATCAAAATTTGTAGCACAACATAAAAGCCAAAAATAGATATTGAATGCAGGAATAAATAGGTACTATATGTAGTATCCAAAAGCTAGCAAGCATAATCTTATACTACTGATGATAGCTATTTATATGTTGTCCAAAACGTGGAAGTTATTACATACCAAGGTTGTTTATATGTTATGCGAAAAGTGTAAGTTAACTATTATATATAACTTTTAGTGAAGTATATGGATATATATAGAGAGATATGTTAATATATATGTATATATCTAGATCTACTATTAGTATATTGTATTACTTGTTGGATAGTCCACTTGTTGTTTGCCCATGTTGAACTTGCATTTTTTGTAGGAGCGAGATGGATGTAATATTCTTTTTCCTTTGAAGCCATGTTCATGTCAGCTATTTTCTACATGTGTTCCTACAGTTGAAGAGTCTATGCATATTAAATAATTGTTTCCATGCTTTAATTTAAACTTTAATTTAAAATTGCAATGAGATACTTTCCTTGAGGTTTAATTGGACCAGTGCATCTGTTGAATGGCCTACCAATTTCTCTGCATGTGGTCCAAAAATAGTTGTTTGGAAGCTACCACTGTTGTCTTTGATTTGAACTTGGAGGATAGATCTGCAGGTAGTTAAGATGGATATAATAGGATATAATATAGGAAATTATGATGAAGCAAGCCTAGCCAAAGCTTAGGTTTCACTATTTAACGGGTTTGGTGAATTTAGTTGTACCAAATTATATGTTTTGTACCTTACTGTTGCTGTAGATTGTTCTGTGTTGCATTCAATGCAAGTAAATAAGGTGCCAATGTCCTCCATTGTATTGCGATTACATTTGTTACAAGCAACATACCATGGACGCTGTGTTACTGGATCTGCTGTTATTTTGCCTTTTATCCATATGTTGCCCTGATTTGAAAGAGAGTAGTATATGAATATAAGTATGTTTATATATATATATATATATCAATGTAATTGTCTTCAAGTAAGAAGATAGATAAAAAGGTATATACTTTATGTGACGATAAATTGTTGATGGGTACAACTTCAAATGTTTCTGAAGATGAAGTTGGAGATGGTAACAGAAACATGTGTTTTGAATTTTTATTTTCTTCAATTTTTTGTGGGTTTGCTATTTGCCTGCATTAATGTAATTAAGGACCTATTAGTACAGGTTAGATGTGAAGGTAGTAAAGTGAATATAACGTTTGTGATTTGTACCAGTCACACAACGATTGTATTTCAGGTATGTTGGCATCGAAGATGAATTTAGTTGTTAGAGTAGTTGATAGAGAGCATCCTGTAATTACAGTTTAAAGTGTAAGCATAATTTTATTCTTCCAGGTATTCGATGATGGAAAATATAGGACACTTATGTGGCATTTTCTGTTGAAGGAAAGGGTATGTTAACCTACCATTGAATGTAGTTGCTCTGATGTTTGTGGCAACAAATGTAGGTTTTTCAGTAATGATGGAGCTTATGTGTTCACATTCATTTGTGGTGAAGTCATCCCATGCTGAAAGCTTCATAGGCTTATTTGTAACAACCCTCACCACTGTTTACCAATTAACCACTGATTACTGTTAAACTAAGACTGAACATGATTAGTAATCGAATTGATTAAAATATTGAACTGACTGATTGAATGTACTAGTTTAAATGCATATCTATCTGTTTGTCGGTTAAATGATATGTTCGTGTTATATGCTTTAAACTGCAAATTAAAGGCCTTATCGGCAGCCGAACCCGAAATCGATTAGTGTTTTATGATCATTAGAATTCATGTGAATTTATGGCATATTTACTTAAAAAGTGATTTGGTGTGGTTACATTAGACTAAATTAAGTTAAATTACATAAGTTGCCCTATTTACAATTATGCCATACACATTGTTTGGAGCCTTATCACACTTAGACAAAACATTTTCTTAAGCCATTCCTTGAGAGCATAGCCGACTGAGAGAGAGAGAGGGTTAGGAGATTGAATTGTTCTTGAAGGTCTTGCTTGGAACTTGAGGAAATTGTAGAAGACTTGCAACATTGAGCCTCCATACCTCTAATTGAAGATTTAGGTAAGGAACTCAACCTCTTAATTGTATCTTTAAGTTGATTCTTGCATATTTTAGAGGATTGTTGAAGATTAGAGCCAAGATATGGCTTATAATGTTGCATTGAAGCTCATATCATACATGCATGTCTATATCCTTGCATTTGGAAGTTATTTTCATGGAATTTGGTACATGCATATTCATATTTTTACAATGGACCATGAATTCATCTTGTTTTTTGAACAATTGGCTCATTAGAACAATTATTTGAAGCTTTGAATTGGTTTAAATTCATGCATGTTTAATTGAAGTTATGTTTTGAAGTTTGGTTTGAAATTGGATTTAATTGAACTACCCTTGGGCTTTGATTTCCTAAATTGATCTATGAAACATGTTATACTATGAGTTTATAAGTGTTTTCCAGAAAATTAGCCCAAGAGGATCGAATTTGATGCATTAAAAGTTGGTTTTGAGCTTGAGGTTCAAATCTGGAATTTCCAGATTTTGGACCCACGCTCGAGCAAGGAACTCCACGTTCGAGCATACACTCTGTGATCACGACGTCCGCTCGAGCGAAGAAAGTGACGCTCGAGCGTGAAATGCGTGTATCCAGTACTTTACATGAGCTTGCAGTCCGCTCGAGCGAGAAAGTTCACGCTCGAGCGAGGACTTGTGTCTCACGCTCGAGCGAGGGTCGAGCGCCCGTCGAGCATGAATTTTGAGCATCCAGTATTTTCATTGTAGCTTACAGTCCGCTCGAGCGACGGAAGTCACGCTCGAGCGGAGATCCTTTGTCTGCATGTCCGTTCGAGCGTAGAAAGCCACGCTCGAGCGAGACCCCTGCTTTCTGAAAATTCTGAAAATGCTTTTAATGTGCATCTTTGCATCCTCATTTCATCCTAGGCATTCTTAGGCTTAGTTTAAGGCATCTTAATGAGGATATTGATATAGAACCACGCCGAGTTTAAGTAGGGACTAAGTCTTTGATTCCCGAATGTGAACTTAGCGTGTGTTCATCCTGTAACCTGTGTAGGGTTGGCATCTGAGGACGCGTTCTAGCTTATCTGTAGCCCAGAACTCTGTGAGTAACAATGTTGTAAAGATATGTTTAAATATGAATATCTTCTGAATACTGAACTGTATTGCTTTCTGAAATGACACTGTTAACCGAATGAATGTATGTCCTCTATTCTAAACTATATTGTGGCATCCATAGCACCTACTGTTTACTGTTACTGCTACTGTTACAGAGATCTCTGTCAGTTCCTATCTTGGAACTTCTGTTTTCTGTTAGGATGGCCATCATTGACTGTTCGGTCTTTTAAGACCTACTGTTTACTGTACTGTTATGCTAATGGATGTACCACATATGACTGTTATGATTGAACGACTGATATACTGAATCAATGAACTGTTTTCATTACTGTAAGGACATTCATTCTTAACCTCTTTATGCATTATGTTATTCACTGGGTTTTAGCTCACTGTTTATATATATATATATATATATGTAGGTGTTCAGGCACCAGACCGGAGCTAGGAGCGTGGGTTAGACTCCCCTTTTTGTCAAGCCAACCATTGTGCCTCACTGCGAGGTTCTGAGCCTGCCAAGCTATGGCTTAGGGGTGTTTTAGTTTCCCTCTTCTATTCTATTTTGCATAGACTGTATAGACTGTTACTGTACTGTTTTAACAGGGGTTAAGTCCCTGTCCTGAATGATTGTAAATGTTGTATATACTGTTTTGCACTGATGGTATACATGTATGAAAAATCTTTTTGCATACAGACTGTCACAGCTCATTGGACATTGTTTAAATTACTGTTTTGGCTTCCGCAGCCCCTGTACTCTGTTTTACTGTTCTACTGTTAAGCAGGCCTTCGGTAATCACGGATTACTGGCCGATTACAGTGCTAAACCCATAGGGGCGGGTTTGGGTCGTGACATTATTGCTGTTGATAGAGACATTCGAAAGTGTGTTATTAATAAATTTGGGTACTTGTTAATTTGAACTTCGAAATATCTATTATGTCAATATAATATGTAGGATATGCATGGAAATTGGTAGAGAACTAACGATTGATCGATGAGAAAGATTTCTCAAACTTTAGCTGGTTGTCCATCGATTCGCTTTGTTATTGTTCTTGTCGGCAGAACATTAGTTGTAATAATAGCAATATATGTTGGGCATGTAACATAAATGTGAATGGTAGGTAATTAAAAGCGTAATTGTGCTGCTATTAGTTGTGGTATGCATATGAATTTACCAAATTTGATATTTGTTGTAATGTAGTTGGATGCATCTGCTAGCTGGATGAAAAAGTATGTTTCTAATGCATTTGCTTCTTCTGTTGTTGCAGTTTCTTTAACTGATAGCCGAGAGTTTAGCATGATTTGAATTATGTTGTCAACAATTCTATTTCAAGGGTTAATGTATTTGATAATACCATTTGAAAAATAGTATATCTTATATACATTGAGTAGGCCATCAAACATGGGGATGTCATCATCAAAACACGTAGCTTGAATTTGTGAGCCCTAATATGGCGTAATATTAGTTATAATGAGTAGTTGGTTCTACATTTAGTGTGTGTGTATATGTGAGGTTTTTGTTTGTTGCTAAAAGTAGGATAATGTAATATGTTGTTAGTAGTGTATTGAATATACCTCACTGTCTGCTAGGATGAATTGTTGGATAGTAGTTATCCCAAGCTTGCTTGTACAAGGGGGTTGTTTTTCAATGACATGAAGTTTGATTTTCCATCTGCGTGATTCGTCAAATGACTCACGAATCATTATAGATTTATCTTCCATTGTTCCTGCAAATGCAAATATGGGTGTAAGTGAATTTGTGTGCATGTATACATGGATTTGCTACATATTATGATATATTCTTAATTTGATTGATTTGTTATTGAGTTTGGGTGCAAGTATATATGGATTTGTTTATGTTGGAGGATATGTTGCATTTAGTGTAGATTGTCAAATTGTTGTAGAGTTTGTTGGGTTTACCTGTGATGTTTTTTTTGATAAAATCTTTATAGACAACATTTCGTGTTATGTTGGACATTTGTTTTGATTGTTTGGCTGGTTTTATGAGGATTTTTACAGCAGATGATCGTTGTGCTCTTGAAAGTGCGACATATAATTGTCCATGGGAGAACATAGGTTGTGGAAGGTAAATGCCAACTTGTTCTAAGGTTTGTCCTTGAGCCTTGTTGATGGTCATTACGAAACAAGGTCGGATTGGAAACTGTTTGCATTGAAATGGGAAAGGGTAGTTATTTGTTTGGCTGGTTCAAGTGGAATCATGGGGATCAAAACTGAGTTGCCCTAATAATGGCCAGTTGCAATTTTAGCGTGGATAACATTAGGTTTTAGAGCTTTGCATATTAATCGCACATCGTTGCACATTCCTACAGCAGGGTCTATGTTTCTGAGAAGCATTATTAGGGAAGACTATTTGAGTTGTAGTTGGTGGGGAGGCATTCCATTTGGAATCAAGCTGTGAAGGAATTCTTGTTGGTAGTTTTCTTATTTGTCATTTGTCACTTTTGTCAAAGCTAGCGTATGTGTATGTACTTCTTGGAAATTTGTCCATCAAGACTTTGTTGATTTCGTCTACGAATTCATTCTTAGGAGTCAAAATGGCTCAAGATGTCAAGTATTTTGATTTGAATACATTTTCAGTGAAATCTGGATAGATGTGTTCAACCAATGTTAATATTGGATTTGAACCCTCTTTTGTGCTGATAGTCATGCATTCAGGTATTGTGGTTAAGTCCTTATCTATGTTGTTGTAAGTTCTATTGCTGACATTTAATAAGAAATCAGAAAATTGAAGATCATGTAATGCTCGCATGTTTTCTGTTAGACGAAGAATGTGAAGATGAGGCCTGAGTGTTGATTCAACCAAGCTGTTGTTTATGCATCCCTCGCGAGTGCATTGGGGACTAACAGGAAGAACTTGTCGGAAATCACCACTAAATACTACAACTTTTCTAGCGAAGATGGTCTCATTTGAGCAAACATCACGTAACATTGCTTCAAAAGCTTCAGTATTTTGTTTTTTTGCCATAGGCGCTTCATCCCAAATGATTAATTTTGTTTTTTGAATGAGTGTGGCAACTGCACTTTGTTTCCCAACATTACAGCCAGTTGAACTGTTGATGTCTAAAGGTATTTTGAAGCGAGAATGTGTGGTGCGGCCGCCAAGTAGGTTAGCCGCAGCTATTCTCGTGCTAGCTGTTGCTATAGCTATAGATCCTTCTCAGCATATAGCAGCTAGCAATGCTCAGTACAAGAAGGTTTTTCCGGTTCCTCTTGGGCCATCAACAAAAAATCCACCTCCTAAGTGTTGCTTTATGTGATGCATAATTAGATCAAAGGCAGCACACTGTGCATTGTTTAGGAGGAGTTTCATATGTATGTCTTCTTTTGAAATTGGGATTTGTAGTTTAGCCTCAATTTCCTTGGTAGGTTTGTTTCGTATGATGGAAGCTTTGTTGTATGCTGGGAGGTTATAATCTGTAATTTTCTTGCCCATTGATTCGATTAAACTTGTAATATGGTCAAACGGGATGTTTTGTACTTGTTCTGCTATGAGTTGTAGATTTTGTCTGTAGTCTTCTGATAGAGCATCATAAAATTTCTCCCACAATGATCTTGGATTGTTAGGTTCGCAGAAAACTAATAGTGTTGCAAACAGATGCCTCAGCGCAAAAGGCATTTGGAAAACACTTGTTTCTGTAAGGCATTCTTCAGTAGCATTGTCTTTCTCAAGCAAGCATCGTTTTTTAGCAGCTACTCTGAATGAGGAGCATATTTTCCCATCTACAGTACGTAAGTTTATGAAACTTGTAACTCCTCTTATGTGTGTTAAAAGTATACGTAGGAAGTATCGTTCTCCTTCAGAATGGTTGGCCGATACAATTCTTCCAATTGTTCCACTTCTTTAACGTGATTTCCAATATCGATCTTGAACATTCCAAACATAATGTTTAGGGAATTCAGAGTATAACCATTGCCTAGAAGATGTGTTTGCCTTGTTCGTTGCAAAATATTCAGTAAGCATAGTTCTAGAAGCACACCCAAATTATAGAACACTTGGCAAATTATCTTCTTCCTTGAAATTTACAAGTTGGTATGCAAGTGTAAATATTGTTAAAACTACTGGGGAAATATTGTTAAGTGTGAATTTGTAAATACACAAATTGGTATGCACCAATCTCATCAATAATTGAGCCGTTATCATTAGCAATGAAATGGAAAGAAACACAATCATGCCCTTTGTATAGATATTTGTACAAATATTTTACAACTTTGATTGTGGAGCAAATTTCAACATTTATGTGGCAATCGAACTTTACAAGTAAGTACGGGTTATAAGGAACAACCCATCTATTGTATAGAAGGCTACCTCGAACATTCACACACTTGCCATCGTTTCGACGCCTATAGATTGGGTAGGAGTTCTCACCACACTTGGCCACTTCTGAGAATTCTCGAGGGTATTTGTTCTTGCATTCGCCTTTCTTGGTTATGCAAGGGTTTGTTGGCTTTAGTGCACCACAGGGGCATGTATTATATGCTTGACAATTGCCTTATACAAATGTGGGTTGTTATCTTTATTTGGTATCTCGGTAGAAATATATGTGTCATATTTTTCAGGGTGGATAATTTTTGCATGAGATTTCAAAACCAACAAGAAATAGACATGTGGAAGGCCACGCTTTTGATATTCAATCACATATGTGTAAGCTGCTACAGGGCCAAAGAGTTGTTTTTGGACTAACTCATTTTTTAGTTCTACAATTATGGCACGAAAAACACGAGCGATAAGATCTGATCGATTTTCTGCTTCTTCTGTTTCATGTAGCTCTGCTTTGAATTCAGGCCAAGAAGGGTTGCATGTCATTGTTAGGAATATGTCAGGCTTTCCATATCGTTGTAATAATGTCATAGCATCTAGATATCTTTGCTTCATATCTTGAGGGCCACCAATAAAGGACGCTGGAAGGACTATGCGTTTACCAATGTTTGATGCTCTTGTTTCACCACTTGTTACACTGTCGACTATTCCTTGATACAAGTCAGCACGAATAGTGTCTTGGTTAGCTCGTATGTAGTCTAACTGAGTGCTTTCAATTTTTATGTACATGTTGACAATAAATTGTTGTAGCAACTTGCCTGAAAGTAATATTGTCGATATTTGTGAAGGCCTAATTTGTAGTAGATAGCAGTAGAATTGACAACATGAAATTCCTGATGCATCACCCGTAACAGCATGTGAAGTTGTAAGGAAAAAGATTGTTAGAATGGATGTAGGGTGGTTTTGAGCTTTCGGGTTTTTTTCCTCAATGAAATGATAATATAATTTCAATGAGTAGAGGATTTTTTGCCTTCATTTTCTGAGGCTAACAATTCTGATGTGTTGGCAAAAATGCTTGTGTTGTCTAGTGGAATATTTTTTTCCTTTTCTTTTCACGTTATGGTGCCAGCCTGTTTCATCGTAAGGAAAGAATAGAGGGTATTGAAGAGGGTCATAGCAGCCATAGTAATGCATAACTCGTTGGTTACCACCTGATTTTTTATGTACAAGAATGTCGCGAGTCTTATTATTTGCGAACTCTTCTTTAACGCATATTGTTGCAACTTGTGAAGCTGATGGTGCATTGTAGGTTCTTTGATCTGGGCAAGGATCTCTTCGAATGGCAATACTGCATTCCTCATCAATATCAATATCTTTTAAGCTACACAAGAGTTTTGCATAGGGCTTTTCTGACAAAATGCACATTATTGACTCGATGATATCTACAAGTAATTGTGGTGCATTTTCCGAACAATGTTACAATTCATGCTCAGTGTCATAGAAATAAAGTTGGAGGTATTTGGGTCTGGTGTTTGGTGGTTGTAAACTATTGATGTAGTGATATATTTGACCTGGAGCTCAAAAAGTATATATGCCATTTTTCCTTGTTGCAACCTTGTTATCAAGTTTGACACCCATAGATGTGAAGGCGAATAAGTAGTTGTATGTTCGAATATTTGCACGAAAATATTGGCTACCCTCATCTTTGGATGTCATTAGGCAATATAAGGTTGGCGGTGGTTGGTTGCAAGCAAGTTGTATTTGACCTTGCGAACTGTCATGACCCGAACCCGCCCCTATGGGTTAAGGACATAACCGGCCAGTAATCCTGTGATTACCTACCGCCTCAGACCAAAACAGACATAACTCGTCAGAGTAAAGGGGCCGAACGGAAGCAAAAATTTTAAACTTTGTCCATAGAGCCGTACTTATATGCACATCAAACAAACCATACTCATATACGTTAATAACCCACATCAAAAGTACAATAGCATAAACTTCTTTACAAACAGGATCATCTAAACTGAGCCAACCCATAACAGATTATATACAATATACACAAAGTCCTTGCCAACAAGACAAAACGTAAATGCATAACAACATGGCAAGGATGGGTCTCGTGTGTGAGACACAAGGCTGACTCTCCAAAACTCGTGTTGTTCATGGTAGACTTCACTGGGGCTAGGTTTGGACCTCTCTTGGCTCACCTACAAACACATGAATGAGTGTGAGCGATAGCCCAGCGAATAATAGCAAATACAGAAGTTACATAATAATGTAGAACAATAGGTTCTAAACGGCCTTGGGCCCAATTTATTATTTCTATTTAACGGATATATAACTATACGAATTTCAAATCAAGTGACTTGTCGTTTCAACATTCTGGCCTTTGGCCCATTCAAAACTTCCATTCATGTCAAAACGGCCTTTGGCCCACTCATTTATGACAAAACGGCCTTCGGCCCAATCATTTATGTCAAAACGGCCTTCGGCCCCGATCATTTATGTCAAAACGGCCTTCGGCCCATTCATTCATGTCAAAACGGCTTCGGCCCACTCATTCATGTCAAAACGACCTTCGGTCCATTCATATAAGTCAAAACGACCTTTGGTCCATTAATATATGTCAAAACGACCTTCGGTCCATTAATTTCTATCAAAACGACCTTCGGTCCCTTCAATTCTATCAAAACAACCTTTCGGTCCATTTATGTTTATCAAAATGACCTTCGGTCCATTCATTCATTCATGTCAGACTTTTGTCCACAATCCCCAATTAGCAACTCATAAAGCTTATAAGGGAATAAACAATTGGACATTCACAAGCATTCGAATATCGATATTACTCACAGTGATCGGCTTGTGGATTTACCCCCGGAGCTTGACCCTACACATTTTATGAACACGAAAGGGTCACTAACAGTTCAATTCGTTCTTTAATTCACATATTCCTCTTTAGGCTTTATTCTTATCTCATTAAGTCATTTACAATGCTTAACACATGCCTAAGAGTGCTTGCAAGTGAAAGAGAACGGAAAACAAAACCAGAATGTGAAAACAAAATTTCAGAAAACAGGGTCCCCGCTCGAGCGTGGACTCCCCCGCTCGAGCGGACCCTTAAGGCCTGCAAAAGTGCTGGTTGCATGAAACATGCGCTCGAGCGTGGGAATAGAGCGCTCGAGCGGAAGGCTTGTCTACAAAAGCTCCACGCTCGAGCGCGAGATATCCCGCTCGAGCGGACCTCAAATTTCTGGAAAACTCAGAATTGCATTCCTTGAGCTTTATTTCGACTTTCCAGCCACAATACTTGCATGAAATGGCTCAAATCCCAAATATAATCATACTAACATGGCACCAATGCAAGATTATAACATTATGGAGCTCAATTTCTTGATTTATCTACATGCATGTCCCAAAATATGTCAAACTCAGCACCAACATAACAACCTCATGCATTCAAGCTCATATCTTCTCAAATTGTACATGCATGTGATGAATTAGCCACATTCTCAACTTAGATAACACAAATGGTGATCAAGACATGAGTTTCCTTTAACATTTCACATGGATTATACACATTTGTGCTCAAACATGCAATATCAAGGTGATTTCCTACATGCATGCACATATTAAGCTTCAATTCAACAAATACAACCCAATTTCATTTCAATCTACTCTTGATCACCAAATTAGCTTGAGGACACAAAATTACAAACTATAATCCAAGAATTACTTACCTAGAAGCTTTGATCTTCTAAGCTCTAGTCAATTCTTGAGCTAAATCTCTAAGATTTCCAAGCTTTAGGCCAAATTAGCACAATTCTCTCCCTTTCTCTCACTATGGCCGGCCCTCTCTCTTTCATAATTGTCTAACTCAGATTTTTGAGTTCCAAAGAGTTAAAGGAGAGTGTAATGCTAACATACAACAAGCCCCCACTAGCATATTATTTCAATATAAAATATTTGGGCACTTAATTCATCAATTTAATCAGTTTAATCTGACCAGAATCAATTTCTAATTAAATTTCACCGTAGGTTCTAAAAATTATGCCAATCACGATGGCGTAATCAATTTCGGGTTCTGTGGCTGATAAGGCCATCAATTTAATTTCCGAAGCGGATTATTCAAACAGATATTCCTACGATAAACAGATAGAATTTCAAAATCACATATATTCACATAATGACACATAAAATCATGCTAAACACATAATCATACTCAAATTAAGGACCAATTAACGTACTACGAAATAGGGGTATCACAGTCTTCCCTCCTTTAGGAAGTTTGGTCCTCCAAACTTAAGTTACCTTCGTCGGGAAACAAATGGGGATAGCGTAGTCGCATCTCCTCATCTTTTTCCCATGTGGCATCCATCCCATAGTGCTCTTTCCATTCCACTTTCACCATTGGGATGGACTTGCTTCTCAATTGTTTCACTTGCCGATCAACAATCCGTTTCGGCCATTCAACATATTCCATATTTTCATCAATAACAACCCGGTGATAATCAATCACATGAAACGGGTCTCGGAGGTAACCCCTCAACATCGACACATGAAACACATTATGGATTTGCTCGAATCCCGGCGGCAAAGCAACTCTATAAGCCAACTGGACCAAGCCTCTCCAAAATCTGAAACGGCCCAATGTAGCAGGGCGACAACTTCCCCTTTTTTCCCAAATCTGACTTGGCCTTTCATCGGAGAAACACGGATGAACACATGGTCACCAACCTCATACTCAAGAGGTCTTCTCCGTACGTCTGCATAATTCTTTTGTCGGTCATGAGCTGTTTTGAGCCTTTGACGAATAGTCTTGATTTTCTCAAAAGTGTCTTGCACAATTTCTGGCCCAAGCAAAGCTCTATCCCCGACCTCTGTCCAACAAATAGGTGATCTACACCTCCTACCATACAAAGCCTCGTATGGTGCCATACCGATGCTGGAGTGGAAGCTGTTATTATAAGCAAACTCTGCAAGTGGCAAATAGTCTTCCCAACTCCCCTGAAAATCCAAAGCACACATGCGAAGCATATCTTCCAAAGTTTGTATCGTTCGTTCTGACTGCCCATCTGTCTATGGGTGGAATGCAGTACTGAATCTTAGTTCTGTTCCCATAGCTTCCTGCAAACTCTTCCACAGTCTAGACACGAATTTCGGATCTCTATCCGACACAATGGATACCGGAACTCCGTGTAAACGGACAATCTCATCAACATAAATGGTAGCCAATCTATAAGCAGTAAATGTAGTTTTGACAGGCAGAAAATGTGCAGATTTAGTCAGTCTATCAACTACAACCCAAACAGAATCCATACCTCGAGAAGTCCGAGGTAGGCCAACAACGAAATCCATAGTCCACACGTTCCCACTTCCATTCAGGAATAGGGAGAGGTTGAAGTAGACCGCCTGGTTTCGGATGTTCAGCCTTAACTTGCTGACACTGAAGGCACTTGGACACATATTCTGCAATCTCTTTCTTCATTTTAGGCCACCAATAGGTTTGTTTCAAGTCCCGATACATTTTATTGTTACCCCGGATGCATAGCAAATACGGATCTGTGGGCTTCATTTAGGACCCTCTTCTTTAGTTCCGGGATATCAGGAACGCATAGCCGGTTTCAGAATTTCAACACTTCATTCTCAATGCCAAACTCTGCTTTCGGACTTGTCTCAAATTCATCAATCACCTTTCTGAGGAACTCATCCTCTTTCTGTTTCTGTTTGATTTCATCAACAATGCCCGGCTCGACGGTAATGGCGGCTATCAATCCGCCCTGCCCACATACTATTACTTCAATTTCAGACCTCTCAAAGTCTTGCAAAATTTCCCTTTGTTCTGTAAGCAAACAAGCCATACTCCCTGTTGATTTTCTGCTCAAGGCATTAGCAACTGTATTAGCTTTCCCGGGGTGGTACTGAATCTCAAGATCATAGTCTTTGATCAGTTCAAGCCATCTCCTCTGTCGCATATTCAGTTCTTTCTGTGTAAAGAAGTATTTTAGGCTCTTGTGATCTGTGTAGACTTCACACTTTGCCCCATACAAATAATGCCGCCAGATTTTCAAAGCAAAAACAACTGCGGCCAATTCCAGGTCATGCATTGGATAATTCTTCTCATGTGGCCTCAACTGTCGGGAGGCGTAGGCAATAACTTTTCCGCTCTGCATTAACACACAACCCAAACCTTTATAAGATGCATCACTGAAGATTACAAAATTTTCCGTACCTGAAGGTAGTGTCAAAATTGGTGCAATGGTCAATCTTGTTTTCAGTTCTTGAAAAGCAGATTCTCTTTCATCATTCCATTCAAACGGTTGCCCTTTACGTGTCAATTGGGTAAGAGGCACGGCTAATTTCGAAAAGTCCTTCACAAACTTTCGGTAGTACCCAGCTAAGCCCATAAAACTGCGAACCTCTGTCACATTAGTCGGTGTAGGCCAATTCACAATTGCCTCTATTTTCTGTGAGTCCACTGAAATTCCTTCCTTGTTGATCACATGCCCTAAGAAAACAACTTCATCCAACCAAAACTCACATTTCTTTAGTTTAGCAAATAATTTCCTTTCCTGAAGTATTTGTAAAACAGTCCTCAAATGATGTTCATGTTCAAGTCTATCCTTAGAGTATATCAAAATATCATCGATGAAGACTACAACAAACTCATCAAGGTAGGTTTTAAAAATTCTATTCATTAGGTCCATAAATGCTGCCGGAGCATTAGTCACTCCAAATGGCATAACAAGAAACTCAAAATGACCATACCTCGTTCTGAATGCTGTTTTCTCAACATCCTCTGCCTTAACTTTTAGCTGATGATACCCGGATCTTAAATCAATCTTAGAAAACACCTGTGATTCCTGCAATTGGTCATCAATACGGGGTAAGGGATACTTGTTCTTTATCGTTACCTTGTTCAATTCCCGATAATCGATGCACAGGTGCAAGGTACCATCATTCTTTTTCACAAATAACACCGGTGTGCCCCAAGGCGAAGTGCTAGGCCGGATAAACCCCTTGTTAAGCAGGTCTTGCAACTGTTCTTTCAATTCTTTCATCTCGGCAGTAGCCATTCTGTAGGGAGTCTTAGAAATAGGCTGGGTGCCTGGCACAGTCTCAATAGTGAACTCTATCTCCCTGTCTACCAATTCCCCTGGTAATTCATTTGGGAATTCTCTAACAATAGGAATATCATTCAATTCAACATTCACAGATTGTTCAGTCAACACATAGCACAGAAAACCCTGGCACCCCTTCCTGATCAGTTTACATGCTTTCATTGCAGATATCAAATAATGTGGAGGCACTACCCTATTACTCACAAACACAATTTCTTTTTGTTCTGGTGGTTTAAATACAACCTTTTTTGTCACACAATCTATGGTGGCACAATACTTGGTCAACCAATCCATGCCCAAAATTACATCAAAATGTCTAAAGTTCAAGGGCAATAAATCTACATATAAGGTAGCATCCTCAATATGCATGTCACAAAATCGACATATATAGTCACATAACACAGATTTCCCCGATGGAGCAGACACGCACAACAAATATGGCAACAACTCTAGGGGTCTTTTCAGTCTAGATGCCAATGTATATGTCACAAATGAGTGTGTTGATCCAGAATCAATTAATACAAAGGCATCCCAATTACATATTGAAATGGTACTTGAGACAACGGCATTGGCATTTCGTGTATCGCCCTGAACAAGCGCAAAAACTCTCCCCTGTCTCACGGTATCCCCGGTAATAGCGGATCTCAAAGTATTTCCTGGCTTTGGAACTGATGCAGTGGAACTAGCTGCTATCTTCCCACCATTCTGATTACACTCTCGGGCCATATGCCCTTGTTAAACACACTTGAAACAGGCTCCTGATGCACGGTAACAGACTCCACTGTGCCTTTTGTTATAGATATTGCACATGAGAGCTGTGTCTCGGGAAGAATTTGAAGTAGTGGAGGAGCCCGTGTTTTGCTTCTTCAGAAATTTCTTCTTCGAAAAGAAGCCTTGCCTTTTCTTACCCTTCCATTCTATTATTGGCTTAGCTTGTCTAGCTATATTAGCCTCTGATATAATGGCCCTGTCAAGCACCCCAATGTAGGTTTCCAACTTTAAAACATTCACCCTCTCTAGGATATCACTGTGGAGTCCACCTTCAAAGTGTCTTGCCTTCTTATAATCGGTGTCAATCACGTGTGGTGCAAACCTGGCCAATTCAATGAACTTGGCCTCATACTCAGCCACTGTCATGCTATCTTGCTTGAGTTCCATGAACTCGGCTACTTTCCTATCCCGAACGCATTGTGGGAAGTACTTGTCATAAAAGATCTCCAGAAATTTTACCCAATCCACATCTTTATGATTTTCTCGCATCAACATCCACCATCTTCTTGCTTCGTCTTCTAGCATAAAATTGGCTAGGAGCACTTTCTGAGTCTCTGAACAGGGGAACACTTCAAATAATTTCTCAATGCCGAGGACCCACGCTTCGGCTTTCAACAGATCTAATCCCCCGTGGAACTGTGGTGGTTTCATTTTCTTGAATTCCTTGGTGAGAGCTATTATCCGATCATCATTTTGATTATCTGGCATGGGTGGTGCCGGAGGTGGAGGTGGCGGGTGTGGTTGCTGCCACTGTTGCTACCACTCTTGTTGCTGTCTCAAAGCTTCTGCCATTTCTTGGATCAATCTTTCCATTCTGTCTATTCTGGCAGTAGAGGACTCCTTTATCTCATCACCTCTGGTTCTCACCATCTGATTAAACTTGCATTATATTTTATACAAAAGATTCACAAATATGTATACACTAAGAGCACACATATTCAAATAATTGCAATGCAAGTAAATTACAACTTATAGCACATAATTACTCAAATCAAAACACTTAAGCATATTCTTGATGCTTTCACAGTTCGTATCAAAATAGTTAAGCATATTATCAATGCCTCCAAATTCATATTTATCACATGAATGCATCCTAGATCTTATCTAGACGCGTATTGCTCTTTTGGACAAGTGTGTGAGTTATTAACTCGTGCTCTGATACCACTCTGTCATGAGCCGAACCCGCCCCTATGGGTTAAGGACATAACTGGCCAGTAATCCTGTGATTACCTACGGCCTCAGACCAAAACAGACATAACTCGTCAGAGTAAAGGGGCCAAACGGAAGCAAAAATTTAAAACTTTGTCCATAGAGCCGTACTTATATGCACATCAAACAAACCATACTCATATATGTTAATAACCCACATCAAAAGTACAGTAGCATAAACTTCTTCACAGACAGGATCATCTAAACTGAGCCAACCCATAACAGACTATATACAATATACACAAAGTCTTTGCCAACAAGACAAAACGTAAATGCATAACAACATGGCAAGGATGGGTCTCGTGCGTGAGACACAAGGCTGACTCTCCAAAACTCGTGTTGTTCATAGCAGACTTCACTGGGGCTGGGTTTGGACCTCTCTTGGCTCACCTACAAACACATGAATGAGCGTGAGCGATAGGCCAGTGAATAATATCAAATACAGAAGTTACATAATAATGTAGAACAATAGGTTCCAAACGACCTTGGGCCCAATTCATATTTCTATTTAACGGATATATAACTATACGAATTTCAAATCAAGTGACTTGTAGTTTCAACATTCTGGCCTTTGGCCCATTCAGACTTCCATTCATGTCAAAACGGCCTTCGGCCCACTCATTTATGTCAAAACGGCCTTCGGCCCGATCATTTATGTCAAAACGGCCTTCGGCCTACTCATTCATGTCAAAACAGCCTTCGGCCCACTCATTCATGTCAAAACGACCTTCGGTCCATTCATATAAGTCAAAACGACCTTTGGTCCATTCATATATGTCAAAATGACCTTCGGTCCATTCATTTCTATCAAAACGACCTTCGGTCCCTTCAATTCTATCAAAATGACCTTTGGTCCATTTATGTTTATCAAAACGACCTTTGGTCCATTTATGTTTATCAAAACGACTTTCGGTCCATTCATTCATTCATGTCAGACTTTTGTCCACAATCCCAATTAGCAACTCATAAAGCTTATAAGGGAATAAACAGTTGGACATTCACAAGCATTCGAATATCGATATTACTCACAGTGATCGGCTTGTGGATTTGCCCCGGAGCTTGACCCTACACATTTCATGAACACGAAAGGGTCACTAACAGTTCAATCCGTTCTTTAATTCACATATTCCTCTTTAGGCTTTATTCTTATCTCATTAACTCATTTACAATGCTTAACACATGCCTAAGAGTGCTTGCAAGTGAAAGAGAACAGAAAACGAAACATAGAATGCGAAAACAAAATTTCAGAAAACAGGGTCCTCGCTTGAGCGTGGACTCCCCCGCTCGACCGGACCCTTAAGGCCTGCAAAAGTGCTGATTGCATGAAAAATGCGCTCGAGCGTGGAATAGAGCACTCGAGCGGAAGGCCTGTCTACAAAAGCTCCACGCTCGAGCGCGAGATATCCCGCTCGAGCGGACATCCAACTCTGCAAAAAGTGCTGGGAGCACGAAATTCACGCTCGAGCGGAGGGTTTCCCGCTCGAGCAGACCTCAAATTTCTGGAAAACCCAAAATTGCATTCTTGAGCTTCATTTCGACTTTCCAGCCACAATACTTGCATGAAATGGCTCAAATCCCAAATATAATCATACTAACATGGCACAAATGCAAGATTATAACATTATGGAGCACAATTTCTTGATTTATCTACATGCATGTCCCAAAATATGTCAAACTCAGCACCAACATAACAACCTCATGCATTCAAGCTCATATCTTCTCAAATTGTACATGCATGTGATGAATTAGCCACATTCTCAACTTAGATAACACAAATGATTTTCACATGGATTATACACATTTGTGCTCAAACATGCAATATCAAGGTGATTTCCTACATGCATACACATATTAAGCTTCAATTCAACAAATACAACCCAATTTCATTTCAATCTTACTCTTGATCACCAAATTAGCTTGAGCACACAAAATTACAAACTATAATCCAAGAATTACTCACCCAGAAGCTTTGATCTTCTAAGCTCTAGTCAATTCTTGAGCTAAATCTCCAAGATTTCCAAGCTTTAGGCCAAATTAGCACAATTCTCTCCCTTTCTCTCACTATGGTCGGCCCTCTCTCTCTCACAATTGTCTAACTCAGATTTTTGAGTTCCAAAGAGTTAAAGGAGAGTGTAATGCTAACATACAACAAGCCCCACTAGCATATTATTTCAATATAAAATATTTGGGCACTTAATTCATCAATTTAATCAGTTTAATCTGACCAAAATCAATTTCTAATTAAATTTCACCGTAGGCTCTAAAAATTATGCCAATCATGATGGCGTAATCAATTTCGGGTTCCGTGGCCGATAAGGCCCTCAATTTAATTTCCGAAGCGAATTATTCAAACAGATATTCCTACGGTGAACAGATAGAATTTCAAAATCACATATATTCACATAATGACACATAAAATCATGCTAAACACATAATCATACTCAAATTAAGGACCAATTAGCATACTACGGAACAGGGGTGTCATACGAACAGCATAACCCTTTAGGCTTATATGGAAAAAGTGTTACACCACAAAATCTACAAGAAGATGTTGGAGGAAGACATGAAGTGGAAGTTTGAGGAAAAGGCATCTTATTTACATTTCTCTGTGTTCGTTCACAGCCTACCAACAACAATAATTGTTAGTATGTCAAGTCTTGATCAAAATGTTGTAGAATACATTACAGGTCAAGTTTTCTGTTATGGGAACATACGCCGACATTATTTGGTACAAGCTGTGGTTATCTTGCTATCAGATTTGTTCGCCTAATAGTTTAATGAATCTCTCGAATGGTCGGCATATGAAGGAAGCATTCCCAGAATTATGATAGTAAGTGGAATATACAAGTAGGGTGTATTTTGACAAATGGTAAATAATGTTTACACATTGGTATGAAAATATGAAGTTATAAAGTCATACGGATTGGGAAGTCATTTGATTCTAAAGAATCTGCAATGCCACCAGTTGAGCAACTCTCATAATAGAAATTTTCAGTTGGGGCCACAACAGTTGAAGGCACATCTATATAACATTTGAATTAGATGTTATAGATAAGAAGAAAAATCATAGAGCAGAGCTACAAATATGTCTGGCTCTTCCTTGCGAAGGCTCGTCAGACAATATGTTTGTAGGTCTGTTTACCCTATTGCATCTGATAACACGTTGTATACCTTTATCATTGTCAAACATTTTGTTGCATAATTTTTGTTCTTTTGCTCATTGACGAATTTCCCTTCGTTGTTGTAATAGTTATTACTTGTGTTCACTTGTTAGTCTTGAATGGTATGTGCGCTAACATTGGCGATTTTGTTCACGTTTACAAGCTGGGAAATATCAACTGGTTAATTGTGAATATATTGGTGATGCAAAGTATGTCGATATAGTTATTTAGCGTACCTTTTTGTTCTTCAAATAGGCTTTCTCGAGTTTTGACTAAATGGTTATTCATATTGTTTGAGCTAAAGTCTCAAGTACACCTACATTTAATTATCAATTGTGTAGTACACATTTACAATAAATCAATAATGAATTTGTTAAGCTAGTAAACAATTAGAAGCTAAACAAAGAAATACAATTTCAATTGAAGAAATAAATGCATGTTTAACAAGAGCTAGCCAAAGGGTCATATGTTAATTCTAGTATGTCAACTTATTAAATGTTTAACTTGTAATATAAGATCCACTCGTCTTCAATGTTTGGGGGTGATATTAATGACTTTAAGTGCTTTATATTTTTATAGCTATTTGAAGTTGAGATTATGATTTGCATTGTTGGAAGTGCGTTGCTTCAAAGTAGGGAAAAATCAATTGTCAATTTTGTATGTTGTTTACTTTTTGGATAGAATGTTGCTAAACATCCTAATCGACGACATGATTTCCATCTCCTCTAGTGTAGAGCAAAATAGAAGAGCATATTTCACTTTCTATAAGGCCACCTAGTATTATTTCTTCATTTCTTGTTGGTGAAAGATAGAATATCTATTAGATGTGGGGGTCGTGCTATAATTTCAATATAAATACTTTTTAAAATTGTGTTTGGTTTATGAATTTGAGAAGTGAAATGTAGTTATATTTTGTATCCAATTTATCTATCTCTTCAATATAAATATTTTTTAAAATTGTGTTCTAAGCTCAATTCAATGAACCTATTGAGCATGTCTTAATATGCTTTGTATTTACATAAATTGAAGACAATGGATTCACCCTATCAGCTTAACCTGCAGTTTTATATTTTGAAGCTGCTTAAATAATAATGGTAAATTGAGTTATGCTTTTGTTTTTTATATAGCTAAAAAACTTCAGGAGTCATGAGACGATGGGAGTCTTACAAAGTGAGTCTGAATTTATAATTTCTTAAGGAATCCTAAATAATTTGAAGATCAATGTGCATTTTATGTCATTTATTGATTTAAATGGTTGTGCATGTAGTTATTTTGTCATGACTCAAACCCACCCCTATAGGTTTAGCGTCATAACCAGCTAGTAATCCTTGGATTACCGAAGGCCTCTTAATAGAATAACATATAATTAGAGGCTGCGGAAACAAATATACAAAATTACATAGTCCATAGAGCTGTGCAGACATACATGGAACAGAAATTTGAAACCTTATAAAATATATACATAAGATGTCATGTCCACATAAGTCTTGCAACACCATGCAAACATCATCAAAATGGGCTTAGCCCCAGAATACAGATAAACAAACAATACAAAACATAAATGTTTTTAACATGATACAGAAAATAACTCTTGGCATGGTCCACAAAACTTGACTTCTATACACGGGAACCTTCTCGGGAGGCACGGTGGATGGCTTGACAAAACAGAACTTAGGCCTTCAATTCTGGGCCTGATCACGAGCTTGGTCACCTACATACATAAATAATTACAATGAGCTAGAGCCTCGTGAATAATAACAGAGTAAAGGGTTTAAATGAATGATGTCTATCACAGAGTCAGAAATCAAAATTTATATTAGGAACAGATTTTTATGCATATTCAGATTTCATATCAGAAACAGATTCATATACATGTTTATATTCATTTTCATATTCATATTCGTATTTTGTATAAGGTCATACGCGGTACACTCATTAGTGCTAACAGATCTTATACAGAGCATTAAAGGTTATACTTGTCAGTTCCATAAAGGAACTTCCAGTATCGGGAACTTATAACATGCTTAAACCACGGTATTATTACCCTCGGGCAAGGGCCTTGAAACTACGATATTATTATCCCCGGGCAAAGGCCATGAGACCACGGTATTATTACCCCTGAGCAAGGGCCTTGTGCTCATAAACCACGGTATTGTGCTAAGGATGCTACGAATACATTTCAGAAACTTGGATAATCATTCATTCTACAGAATATAACATTGCATAAAACAGATCTTAATTCATATTATTCAGAAATAATTAAAGTTAAACATAGCTTTACTAAGTTATTACTCACAAAGGGCTCCACTTGCTGAACAAATTAAGCAGATAAACCAGACCGTCTATGGCGCGTGACCTACACAAACATAGAACGGATACGTATTGAATTACACACCCGGAATCATTAACTTAGTTCTTTCTTATCTTGGTGTGTTTCTAACTTTTGTCTTCATTGTTGTGTCTTAATCTTGGCCTAGGATGCAATGAAGATGCTAAAATGCACTTAAACACATTTAATAAAACTTGTTGAAAATAGGGGTCCCGTTCGAGCGCAACTTTCTTCACTCGAGCGGATATGCAAAATATGAGTGGTCGCTTGAGCACATCTTCTTTTTCTCGAGTGGTCTATAAAAGTACTGATTATGTGATTTTCACACTCGACGAACGCTCGACGGTCACTCGAGCATGAGACTCAGGTCCTCGCTTGAGCGCAACTGTTGCCGCTTAAGCGGTCTGCAAAACATGTGAACTGCTGGGAGCATACATTTTACGCTCGAGCCAACTTTTGGTCGCTCAAGCAAAAGTGCAAAAAATAAAGATGGTCGCTCAAGCGGATAAATCGAATTCTGGAATTTCCATATTGCACTCCCAAGTCCAAGACTCAACTTCAAAGCTACAATTTACATCCTTTTAGCCTCAAAACTTGAGGGAACATATGTACACTTGTAAAGTATGAAGAATCAAAGATCATTGCATGAAGTCAAGGTCAAAAGCATGTGATTTGTGCAAAATTCAAATTCAAAACTTTGAAACATAACATGCATAAGTTGATATAGACTTCAACCTCTCAAAACAAGATCAAAATAGACAAAATGGTATGAAACTTGATGAATTTCTAAAACTATGCCATTAACAATGCATGTATGTAGGAATTCTTCAAAATCAAACTCTAAATGCAAGAGGATGTGCATGCATGTATGAATTGTTCATCTGCTCTACTTTGCTAGCTCAATTCTTGCATAACTCTACTTAATCCTCAAGAATTCATGTCGTAGATATTATAATTATACACTTTAGATGTTGCATCCTTACCTCAACTTCTCAATCAAGCTCTAGGTGGTGAATTCACTAAGGGTCCAAGTTAATTCCTTGACTTTCAAAGTTAGATTCATCTCCTTCTTTCCTTGTTTGTTGAATTCACTCCTCAAGCCTTCCCTCTCCCTTTCTTCTTACGTTTTTCTTCAAGAACAACAAAATGAGAGTGTTTTGACATCTAGAGGCCTTACTTGGGCTCCATTAAGAAGGCTTAATTAAAATTGACTTAAATTAATCAAATTAACATTAATTATTCTAATTTAATTCGTTCCAAATAGGATTTCAATTCAACCTACCAACCATAAAATTCTAAAAATTCTGACTAACACAGAAATCGAGTCAATTTCGTAATCGGAGGCCGATAAGACCTTCAATTCACAACCGAAATAGAAAGACAAACAGATATTTCTACGAGACACAGATAGGAATACAAATAATGCAATGCACATGTAATTAACTCAGGATTTCATTTTAATTACTGATTAGACATACTAAATCAAGGCTTAATCATGGTTTAATAGTTAATCATGGGTCGGGGTTGTTACATATTTTTTTTGGCATTTTATGTCCCATTCAAAAATCAGAAACATAAAGAAGAAAAGACAGCCATTAAAGACAAAGAAGCTTTGCAGACCCATCCAATTTTCTAAGTTTAAAATCCAAATCCAAGCAATAAAAATGTATGATATATTACTTGAAAATATAAAACAAATAAATAAAGAAAATGGAAATCGAAAAAACGCAAGTCATTGAAGCTTCCAAAACCAAAAACCAAAAACCAAAAACATATGAAACTTCTAAAAAGAAATTGTCTTTCCTAGAGCACAAATAATGAAGTTAAGGAATCTGTTCAGGTATTTGGCAAGGAAATAATTCAGCAGGAAAAAAATTCTCCTCTTCTGCTATAAGAATGTTGTTACTTCATCTACATACTTGAATAGATACCCATAATTTAAATTTCTCAAAAGTGCTCTCTCTCTTTTTCTTCATACACACACATTCACAAAAAACCATTAATCAAAAGTGAAGATTCAAGATCAATCTTTAATTCTTATTGTTTTTCATGTAAGCAGTTCTTGTTGTCTATAAATTATTGTTTGTTGTATCAAAAGTGCAGATTGAAGATGAAACTTTAATTCTTATGGAAGTAATCTTATTGCTAATCAAACTTAGTTTTTTGTTTCTTTGATGTCTTAGTTGTCCGGAAAATTAGATGATTCTTGCTTTGTGTGATTATAATTTACATCTAGTTCGCTCAATGTGAGTTTTGAGCTAGCGTTATTTTGCCATATTCTGTTGTTGTCTAACTTATTGTCATCTAATATATAATTAGATATTTCTGATTATATCTTGATGAATTTGGATCTGAGTTGAACTGTAGATATACCCCAAGTGAATCTTTTATAAATTAGTCTGGTCGGTAGAAAGGAACCACTGTAAATTTTTTATATATGATTCTTTTAAAGAAAAAACAAGTTTTCATTAAATGAAGAATAAATAAAATTTTACATCAGATTTCCAACCAATCTTTTCACCACTTAAATGTCATAAAATTATCAAAACATAAAGAGTTGGACACATCTTATAAATAATTGAGTTAATTATCTAAAAGTCATATTTACAAATATTATAGAGTTATTTTGCCACATTCTGTTGTTGTCCACCTTATTGTCATCTAATATATAATTAGATATTTCTAATTATATCTTGATGAATTTGGATCTGAGTTGAACTATAGATGTACTCCAAGTGAATCGTTTATAAATTATTCTGCTTTGTAAGAAGGAACCACGGTAAATTTTTTTATATATGATTCTTTTAAAGAAAAACCAGTTTTTTCGCCACATAAATTTCATAAAATTATCAAAACATAAACAGTTGGACAGTTTCATGGATGAGCAATTAGAAGCACCACACACATAAATAGAAAACAGTACCGAATAATTTTATAGTAAACTTAGTTAAGTTCATAAAAAGACTGTAGAAAATATAGTGAAAGACACAAATATAATAAATTACATAATTTGATAATCCTCAGAACAATTCCCAAACCAGTAAAAAAACATAACCTAATTTTACTCGAATCTGCATCTCCTTCAAAGCAATTGAATATTCTTTGATTTTTCTAGAATTCCAACAGGTTAATTATATAGAAACTCTTTAATTATCACTAAATATCACTTCAAAACAATACATTTAAACCCTAACAACTATTTAAAAATGAATAAATAAATAAATAAATAAATAAATAGAAATGGTACAAATGTTTTCCTAAAAATGATACAATTTTATAGTCAATGAATCCAAATGTAACGGTTAAGTTCATTTTTGTAGGAAGACGTGTTCTGTTTAGAGGGTAATAGCATAGAAATAGGTTTGGAATTGAATTTGGAGTTTATTTACATATCTATGTCTTTTGTTGATAGGAAGGTGGACCATTGTACACAAATTATGTTTTTCCACTTCCCATTCAAGACAACCCAAAGAAAAAAAAAAACCCAAATCCAAATCCAAATTCAAGACATATAGATATAAAACTCCACACCAAAAGAACTTTAGATGAAAATTCATTTTAGAATAATTCCAATTTGCCAAAGAATTATGATACATAGTTATTGGTTGGTCATATAAAAAGAGAGAGGGCAATCAATGGGGGAATCCAATTTGATTGCTCTATTTTTGGGTTGGTTGCCTTCTTTATAATTCCAAACTTATGCTCTTTGAATTGTCCTTTTGTGAATCATTCCAATTTAGATACCAGAAGGAAAACTCTTTTAGAATTTTTTTTTTTTTGGTTTTTTGGTTGTTGAAAATGATACATATACACTTAACTCAACCTTTTAGAATATCTGAATGGGTGATTACCAGGATAGATCAAATTAATCTTGTTGTTCCTGAATGATATACTAATATTATTGCAGTCAAGAGGATCAAATTCATCTTCTAGATCAAATTAATCTTACTGTGAAGATGATCTACTAATATTCTTGGTGGATTTGGTAATATCATTTTTCAAGCTAAATGAAGATTATTTTCTTAGATGAAAACCTAATTTACTTCCAAAAGTTGCTTTTAGAATCAAAACAAATGTAATCCATTTACCCAAAGAAAACTTACATGTCGTTGAAGACAGGAAGGACATTTATTTTATGATCCTAAATTTGATTCTACAATTCATTCCACAATACCCACCCAACAATTACACAATTTTGATTTTTTAATTGCATCTTCTTCATCATTTGGGTTTTAACCAGCAGACCTAGATTTGCTATATTAGTTTAATATATTTTAATATGTAATACAAACAATGTGGTTCAATATTGTGCGACACACTTGTAAATAGTAGCCATCACATTACAAATGTACGAAATCATAGATGTATGTACTAGGATTTGCAACTGCAGGACCAGAGCTTTGGATGCCCAATTTTCATAGCATTATGGCAAGAAGAACATCGACAGTGATGGGAAAAAGAGGACAACAACAACTTCTTCCACAATATATATATATATATATATATATCTTGTGAGAAACCTCGAAGGGGCAAAAGTTGTTTTCTTCTTCATTGTCGGCGTCGCTGAGCTCAATTCCACGTGGGTAAACCCAAATCTGCAACAAAATGTGGCAAGGAGGAGCTTTGGGAAATAGGCAAACTAAAGATCATTGTTTTGGGAAATTTCTACGAAGAATGGTCTTGGAAATGAAGTAGCAATAGAAAGGAAGTCGGCATTTGTACAGACTGAATGATGGAATTTGTTTGTTTGTGTGTGTGGCTAAGCTGAATGCCACGTAGCTAGGCCAAATCTGTTTTGGAAACAAAAAAGCAATAGACTTACAACAGAGGTAGAGGCACACCAACGTGACACCATCTGTTACACCACTCTTACCTCCTTTTTATATATGTTATAGATATATGATATTATTTGGTGGAATTCAATAAATAAAAAAATGTAACACATTAATTTCTTAATTACTTAGCAAAATGTGAGTTAACATGTGCATTAATATATATATATATATATGTGTGTGTGTGTGTATTTATCATCTAATTGGTTTAAACACTACATAAATAGTACAAAATTACACAATAATTAATAGATTAATGACACTTACATATTTGACTCATAAAATTATTCACAATGATATGACAAGCCAATATGGCCTTTGATTATTGGGTGTAAAACAAATCAAAAGTTGACACTTATCCTAATATATTATTATGAATAAAATTATAAATTTTTTTAGAGTTTCAAACATTTTCCAAATTAATGTGACTCCCTTCAGCTTTGGCACATGGTGGAAACTCCGCTCACCCCCTTAATAGCTTCACCTAATGCGAGTCTCATTGAACCTTTAATTTATTATAAATTAAAAATTTATACCCCAAAAAAAAAAAGTTAAAAACATTTTTTATTTTTTATTTTTTTAATTAATTATGTTTTATAAATTATAAACATAAATTGTATATCTAACACAAATGCTAAAATTAAAATAAATTATAATTTATTTATTTAAACTACAACAAATAACTAGTTAGTGTGGTAAGAGCTTAGCAGATGGTGGTCCTCTCTATTTACACGTTACACAGAGTGCTTAATTGTACATGTACTCAATGTCGAAGGATGACAAGACCAAGACGTTGTTGGGACTTGTATGTCAACAATTTAAGAATATTTATTCAATTCGTCCTTTTTAGAAAAATGTTCGAAATATTTAATTTATTATTTTTAAAAATTATTTTTAATGATGTATCTGATAAATATTAAATTTTGATTTAACAAATATTTTATTATATAAATTCTAATTTCAATGTTATATCATTAAAAGTGATAAATTAAGGAAATTAGATTTCTCTTATTTTTCTGTCAAATTTATTCATTTTTATTTTTTATTTTTTTCTTTCAAGTGGGCTAGTAAGATTAAAGTATCTGCAATCAATGAGTTTCTCCTCACAACATGACTCAAATCTACTCAAAAGATATACTTTGCCCAAAACCCTCTAATCTTGTGTCATGTGTTGATTGACGAAATTTTTAGTGTCTCTCAACCAAAATAATAATAATAATAATAAATTAAAAATTACATAATTATTAATTTTAGAAATAATACTTTAAAATTATTGAAACTTACCTGTAAACCTTACTTGTATGGGAGAAAGATATGCAACCCAAGATAACCAATACCATAAAAAAAAAAAAAAAAAAAAGGAAAATTTGTTACATATCTTTGAAATATCAAGTAGTGTTATTTACGTAGTATTTTTGATATTATTTATATGAAAACCTCTTAAATTATTGAATTTTTTTTTTTTTTTTAGGGGGTATCTTATTGACCTCTTAAACTATAAAAGCGTACAAATAAATCTCACAAACTATCGAGAAGTATCGTTATGTCCCCTAAACTAAAATATATATATATGGCAAATTATATTAAATCCCCTCAAATTATTGACCATTTACACTTTACCCCTTAATGTTTTAATCCCAACAATTACCCCTTTAAACTATTTGAATTTGAATATTAAATCCTTCTGTCAGTCATCTATTAGATATTTGGATAAAAATTATCAAGTGCTGTGCATATGATTCTTATATTAAATTTTATGATCAAATTACTCTATTTTATTTTTTTATAAAAATTTAATATAATCATCATGTGCACAACACTTGATAATTTTTCATCCAAATGACTAACAAAAGAACTTAATGTTCAAATTCAAATATTTTGAGAGGGGTAATTGTTGGGTTTAAAACATTAGGAAGGTAAAGTATAAATGATCGATAGTTTCAAGGGATTTAATACAATTTGTTGAAAAATATAAATGAATCCCCTAAATTGTTTGTTAGGACCTTTTGTTGTCAAATTCCATGGATCAAAACCAAGGTTGTAACAAGAGTTCTTTAAGAAGTTGGTTTCCTTCAAAAATAGGATTACTTTGGAGTTCTGCAAGAAGTTGGTTTTCTACAAGAAGTTGGTTTTCTTTCCCAACTAGGATGGCTTTGGTTTTATATAAATAGTTGGGTTTCTCTCAAATCTAGGCTATTCATTGATTCATTCATTGAATCTCTCCAGATCTTCTTTTTGGTTCTTAAAGGTCTATATCTGGGGATATTTTGTTATTTTTTCTTTGATGTTTTATTGAGTATTCAACTCATGGTTTAAAGAGAGTACATCAAAGGTTTGTTTGTTATACACAAAAGAGAGAGTTGTTCTTCAGTTGTGGATTCTGAAGAATTCGAGCCTGAAGCTTTGGTGGAATCCGGAGTGGCTCATCAAAAAGACAATTCCGTGGTGAAGATGGGGTTGGAAGAGGCACATAGAGGTTGGTTCAATTAGGCGTTGTGGATTCGCTAGATAATTGAGAGTAATACCTGTGTAATTCCTTTAAATCTTCTTAGTGGATTGTCTTGTGGCAGTTGCCCGTGGTTTTTTTATCACAATTGGAAGGTATCCAATTGTGGTTTTTCCACGTAAAATCTTTGTGTCTCTTTCTCTTGATTGTTTGATTGGGATTGTTATATTTTGCTTAAAATTGGTACATAATCACAAATCAACATATAGGGTTTCTAGATTTTTCAATTGGTATCAGAGCGGGTCGTTCTATTTTGTTTAAAACAAAAATATTTTTTTTTAGAACGAGATCTTGTTTGATTTGTGATAATGGATTCAAAGAGGTTGGTTGAGAATACCACTAATGATGAATCCTCGGAGAGTGATAATGAAGCGCTTGAGCAAGCTTATAAAAAGTTATATAAAGAGTCTCTTAAGTTATTCAAATTAAATGACAAACTCACAACAAAACTCAAAGCATGTGAATGTGAGAATGTCAAACTTAAGAAGGAGATTTCCGAGGCTAGAATCAATGCCATCAAGATAGCTGATGATCAACAAGTTCTTTGTGCAAAATTGTTGACTTGTGAGACAGAGAGGAAAGAGCTACAGGAAACTCATGCCATGTATGAAGAAAAGATTGAATCTCTCGAGATGTCTCAAGTTGCTTTGGAAGAACTGATGATCAAGAAAGAGGACGAGCTCAAGGTTGCCATGGTTACCATTAGTCTTTGGAACAAAGGATCAAAGACTTTGGAGGATATCATTGGGTCTCAACAAATTTATTCAGACAAGAGTGGCATTGGCTTTGGAGATAAGAGAGAGCAAAAACAGAGTGCTTCCACATCTCATGATACAAGAACTCAAGGAGAGGGAGGACAAAAGATTCAACATGAGGATAGACTTCTCAAACTTCCTAGAGTTGGTAAGGTAAAAGAAAAGAAGGTACACCCTGTTTTTATTTGTCATCATTGTGGTATGCATGGTCATATTCGCCCTTATTGTTATAAGTTGCATGGGAGAGTGTCTCAAAAGGGTAGAAATTTGAATACTTTTTGGGTTAGTAGACAACCTTACATGTCCAGGCGGAATACCAAGATTCATGAGGGTGTTCACAACACCACGACATTTACCAAGACCGCTAGACCTAATTTTGTTAAGACCAAAAAGATTTGGGTGAGAAAACTTGACTTGTGTTAATGTGTTTATTTATGTATTTTTTTTTTTGGGGTCTCTGTGTTTTTTTTATGAAAAAAAATAAAAATGTGTGAATGTTTGTTTTTTTTTGTCTTACTTTGTTTAGAAAAATAAAAAATAAAATAAAAAAAAAACCCCCAAAAAGATTTTCTTAATATGGTTTTGCAAGCTTGAATTTTTTTGAGATGTCCTTGGTGCATATTGGAATTGATGAGAATATCCATTACATGTTAATAAGTGTGTGCTTTCTCTGGTCATTACTCATTTTGGAGTGTGTGTTCTTTGATTAGTATGTCTCATTCTGTACACACTCTTGGATTAGCAAATATCGGAGTCTTCCGACTTAGTGTTTTTTTTCATGGACTTCTGGCATTGTATCTTTTGCTTTTCTAGAGGAATTGACCTATACTAGCATATCATGGGTGATGTTGAGTCTCTTAACCATCTTCCATCTTTTTGCATCTCCATGGCTTTCCCCTCTATTCTTTGTAGTCTAGGCATGAGGAAAAGGCTACCTCAGAGTCACCAACCAGGCTATCCTTATTATATCCATGCTTCTCTGGTTCGGTTTCCATACTCTTGAGCGTGTCAGCCGCCAATGAGTGTGCAAAAGAAAAAGAAAAAGAAAAAGAAAAAGAAGAAAAAATATGCAAAAGAAAAAGAAAAAGATGTGAAAAAAAAAGGAAAAAAAAAATTAAAGGATTCATTCATTGAGAGGGAGCCTCCGCCTTTACTCACCAAATACCCCTTGATTCCTAGTGGTTTGACTTTCCTCAGTTGTGCGGAGATTCTCTTGTCGGAGGTTCAGCTTTCATATCACTACTAGGATTTGAATCTAGTGTTTGTCGAACTCCAAGAGTCACATACACACTTTTCTCATGGGATCTATGCTTTTCACATAATGCATCACTTTCTTTCATGAGAAATCTTCTACAGATTGTGCACATTGTGTTTTCAAGTAATTGTGCTTCTTGGATAGTCTTGTGTGTTTTATGGTACAAATCTAAAATTCCTTGCTTGCTCCACCATATTATTTGTTCACTGTTTTCAGTGTTTGTGGTTGTTTTTAATGAGGGGGAGTTCGGTTCATCATTACCAGTGTTTGATGTATATTGATGGTACAGTAGTTTGGTTGATGGTACAATGTTTTTACTTTTGCTTATATCCTTCTTTGGTACAGTTGGATTGTTAGTATTTTGTTTATGGATTGATTTATATTTTGTTATTTAATCCAGTTCCACATATTTTGGTTGGCTTGTGTGTGGTTATTTTATTTCAGGATAATTGTTCAAGAGCATGGATTTGAGTGTTGGTTCATAGTTGGTGGTGCTGCTTGAGAGATTTTGTTAGGAAATTTGTTTTAGATTGGTTTTATCCAGGATTTGACAAAGGGGGAGATTGTTAGGACCTTTTGTTGTCAAATTCCATGGATCAAAACCAAGGTTGTAACAAGAGTTCTTTAAGAAGTTGGTTTCCTTCAAAAACAGGATTACTTTGGAGTTCTGCAAGAAGTTGGTTTTCTACAAGAAGTTGGTTTTCTTTCCCAACTAGGATGGCTTTGGTTTTATATAAATAGTTGGGTTTCTCTCAAATCTAGGCTATTCATTGATTCATTCATTGAATCTCTCCAAATCTTCTTTTTGGTTCTTAAAGGTCTATATCTGGGGATATTTTGTTATTTTTTCTTTGATGTTTTATTGAGTATTCAACTCATGGTTTAAAGAGAGTACATCAAAGGTTTGTTTGTTATACACAAAAGAGAGAGTTGTTCTTCAGTTGTGGATTCTGAAGAATTCGAGCCTGAAGCTTTGGTGGAATCCGGAGTGGCTCATCAAAAAGACAATTCCGTGGTGAAGATGGGGTTGGAAGAGGCACATAGAGGTTGGTTCAATTAGGCGTTGTGGATTCGCTAGATAATTGAGAGTGATACCTGTGTAATTCCTTTAAATCTTCTTAGTGGATTGTCTTGTGGCAGTTGCCCATGGTTTTTTGATCACAATTGGAAGGTATCCAATTGTGGTTTTTCCACGTAAAATCTTTGTGTCTCTTTCTCTTGATTGTTTGATTGGGATTGTTATATTTTGCTTAAAATTGGTACATAATCACAAATCAACATCTAGGGTTTCTAGATTTTTCATTGTTAACATATTTCACTTTGACCTATTCCATTAAAGGGTTTAATTAGTACGTTTTCATAGTTTATGGGATTTATTTGTACATTTTTCTAGTTTAATGGGCAAAATGATACATTTCTCCATAGTTTTTTAGGTGGTCTATTTATACGCTTTCATATTTTAGGGAGTCAAAATGATACTTCTCAATAGTTCAGGAAGTATTTGTGTAAATAATCCTAAAAAATACATCATAATATGTGAATTATTTTTTATCTCTTAATTATTTAGTAAAAATGAGTCAGTATATCTCACTTACAAAACTTTATATTCAATAATTAATTTAAAATATCATGCATGTAAATAATATTATGTAATATTCTAAAATTATTTTAATAATTACACGATCGTTTTAAAAAGTGTTAAAAAAATTAAACTTTTTATTTATTACAAAATACAAAAGAAAAGAAGTGATGTAAATTAAATAAATAAAAGTGTCAAGAAATTAATTATTATTATTATTTTTACTTCCAATGGGGGCCAAAATACGACTTCTGTGTCACGTGGTTAGCAACTTTGCATTTTGCACGGACATGTCTGTTGGTCACATGCGAATGCGGTAAAATGGGTTCATTTTGATAATTTGAACCGTTTTTATTTTATAATACATTAATTAGAATATATTTATAAAAAATAAGTTAATCGGATATTTTTTACCCATTCATCCTCTTATATTTTGTATCTACAAAAATAAATAATAATTGTGATTTAAAATATTAAAATAAATACAAATGTGAGTGAATGAATGAGTAAACGATATCTGATTAACTTAATTTTTTACAGATATATCCTACTTGATACATTACAAAATTTGAACGATTCAAATTATTAAATAAATCCCAAAATAAGTTCATTTCTCCACACAACAACCACTGCTGCGCGGGCTATCTCACTTCCTGGTCACATGTTTAAAAAAAAAAAATGCTATAATTGTAGAATCAAATCCACTTTGTCTCTTTTTTTTTTTATATTTTAAAAAAAAAATCCTAAAATTTCTACCAAATGATAATGTCTCACATCATTTAATAAAAATTTTGATAAAATTTTTAGAGCTTCTAACATTATTCTTTTTGCTGAAATCTGATTCATTCATTAATACGTCTTGCTAACCTGATAAAAAAATATATATATATATATATATATGGAAGGAAGTAGGTCTTGCTAATCAGTGTTCTTAAATATACAAGTAAAAGACAATTTAAGACACTTTTTATTAATACACTTTTATTAAAATAAATATATTTTTTAACACTGAATAATATTAAAACGGCGCTTGTTAACATTAGACCTGATTTGGAATGTTAAAAAAAATTTAAAAAGTCAAAAAGTTACAAAAAAAAAAAAAAAAAAAAAGATAAAAAAGTTATCACTATTCACAAATTAAAAAATATAAAAAAATTAATATACATAATATTTTAATATAAACCTTACACCGTGAAAGGTACTGAATTAGTGGGAAAGTATCGTGAAAGGAACCAAAAAAAATTACATATATATATTCACAAAGTTGGACAGTAATGTTGGGCCCGTGGGGTCCACCACAGGTCCCGTTTTAATAATCCAAACCGTGTAATGTGTAGAACTCGTCCAGTATTATATGTCTGCAAATAATCACGTTGATCGGATATCGCTAACTATATGATCAAATCAATTTTGTATAAAAAAATGGTGTTATAGTTAACGGTTGACAAAAAAATAATACGATCAGATAGCTATAGATATCCGATCAACGTGATTTTTTACAAATATATAATACTCGACGAGTTTTACACATTCAACGGTTCTGATTAGTAAAACGAACCCGTGATGGGCCCCCATTGGCCAAAGAGCACCGTCTAAATAGTTACCCGAAAAAGAGACAACCATTTCCTATTACACCACACTGTAAATTTGCTGTCACCGTACAATCTACGCTGTCACCGTACAACCTACACTGTTAAAATTTTTCCTACACTAATTTATACAATTTTTTAATATATATTTTTTTGTAAAAAGTCAAAAAATTAACCTAAATATCTATATTTTTTTCTTAATTTTTTAATTTAAAAAAAATAAAAAATACATTTATTTAAGACAACTCAAACAACCGTTAATACGACCAAAACAAACAAGAATGGCTCGTTTCGCAATTTTTGGGACAGCTGGCCTCTAAGAGTTTTTCAAACAATTACTACTCGAAACGGACAGGTTTGTTATTGGGGAAATATTTCTTTCCATTTTATTATGTGGATTGAAACGTATTATTAGGTTAGTGAGTTTTATTACGAGTTTTGATGATTTAAATTATTTAATATTTAAAATTTATCAAATATTTTATATTTGTAAAAAATCATATTGATTGGATATCAGAATCTCTTGATCGGAATATATTTTTATCAATTGTACATATGATTTTAAAAATAAATTATTAATAAAAATATGTTCCGATTAAAGGGCTATAGATATTTAATTAAAATAATTTTTTACAGATATCAAATATTCGATGAGCTCTACACATTGAGTAATTTGAATTATCAAAATAAAATTTATAATAAGCCCCACGAATCCAACAATATTCTATAATTCACATAATAGACCGGAGGAAAGTCTCCCATTCATATTATTACCTACACTCTCACGAAATGGTGAATGGAAAATTCTAGGCTAGTAGAAAAACATTAGATAAAATATATATATATATATATTAAAATGAGAAAATTATTTAAAAGTCTTATTTGGATTTTAAAGTGAAATTTTTTGAATATTTTTTTAGAATTTGAAATCCTATTTAAATGGAAATGTGTTTTACAAGATCTTATGAGTTGTAAATGAATGATATTGGTATACTATTATATCCCTAATTTCTTTTCATATTTTACCTTATTTCCCATTCATCATATCACATTTGGGAAAGTTTTTAAGAAAGACAAGTTAAGTTGTTTTTGCCTTGATTGTAGAATTTCAGTGCATTTTCAAAATGTTGCTTAAATAGATGTGGATATAGTCGATGATACGATGAAATTTGAGAATTGTGTGTTGATTTTTTCGATAGATTTTGACTCCATTCAGTTGAGGGGAAAATGTTTTTTTTTTTGGGTTAAAGTGTGTTACTATTTGTTTAAGTGTGGATTGTTTATATTTAATAGGGGATTTACAATCCATTACACTCATTGATAAGCATACTTTAGTCAATGTTCTAATTGATTGTGTGTAGTTGACATTGTAATGGTTGATGATTATATTAAATTTTATGACCAAATTACCTTATTTTATCTTTCAAAAAAATTTAATATAATCATTATGTCCACAACACTTAACAAATTTTCATCCAAATATCTAACAGATGACTAACAAAAGGGCATGATATTCAAATTCAAATAGTTTGAGGGGAGTAATTGTTGGGTTTAAAATATTATGAGGATAAAGTGTAAATGATCGATAGTTTGAGGGAATTTAATATAATTTGCGCAAAAATATAAATGAATCTCCTAAACTATTGACATATTTCACTTTGACTCATTTTAGTTATTACGTTTTCATAGTTTATGGAATTTATTTATACATTTTTGTAATTTAAGGGGCAAAATGATAGTTCTCTATAGTTTTTTAGGTAGTCTATTTATACGCTTTCATATTTTAGAGAGTCAAAATGATATTTCTCAATAGTTTAGGAAGTTTTCGTGTAAATAACCCTAAAAAATACATTCATATTAAGTGAATTATTTTTTATCTCTTAATTATCTAGTAAAAATGAGTTAGTATATCTCACTTATAAAACTTTATATTCAATAATTAATTTAAAATATCATACCTGTAAATAATATTATGTACTATTCTAAAATTATTTTAATAATTACACGGTTGTTTTAAAAATGTGTTAAAAAAATTAATTTTTTATTTATTATAAAAAGACATAAAAATAAAAAAATGATGTAACTTAAACAAATAAAAAAATTCAAGAAATTAAATTTTTTAAATATATATTTTTTTTCCTTCTAAAAAGGCCAAAATACGGCTTCTTTGTCATGTGGTCAGCAACTTTGCAGTTTGCACGGACATGTCTGTGGTCACATGTTCGTCCAAAAAAAAAAAAAAAAATGCTATAATAAAAGCAATGACAATTACTAACAAAGGTTGGTTCAGAGGATAACACTCGTTCCTTTCACTTATTTGGCTTAGGTTCAAGTCTTGTTGTTGGCAATCTTTTATTGGTGAACGATATTGCGTAACGCTTTTCCTAATCTTTTATTGGTGGACGATATTGCGTAACGCTTTTCCTGACCTTGGAGTGGGGATAGTCTCTCCTCCTACTAAACTTTTCTTGAATCGAAAAAAAAAAAAAAAAAAAAGGAACAATGACAATTTTAATATCCGATGGTCGCCTTTTGGTTTTTTTTTTTTTTTTTGGCTGGAATCTGATTCATGAATACCTCTTACTAACCTTGATCCAAAAAAAAAAAAAAAAGTACATCTTGCCAATCAGTGTTCTTAAGAATATAAGTAAAAGATAATTTAAGACATTTTTTATTAAGTTTAATATATTTTTAAATATTATATATATATATTTAACATTAAATAATATTTAAAAATGACACTTATTAACATTTAATATGACCAAAACAAACAATAAAATGGTTCGTTTCACAATTTTGGGACAGCTGGCCTCTAAGAGTCTTCAAACAATTGTCACTGGAAACGGACTGGTAGGGAGAGGCTCTCTCATCAGTCTATTGTTTGGATTGAAACGTATTATTAGGTTTGTGATTTTTATTATGAGTCTTGTTTTGATAAATTTAAATTGTTTAATGTGTAGAATTTATTGAGTATTTTACGTTTATAAAAAAATCACGTTGATCAAATATTAATACTTCTTAATCGGAATATATTTTTGTCAATGGTGCATATCATTTTAAAAATAAATTATTAATAAAAATATGTTCCAATCAAAATATTACTGATATTCAATCAAAATAATTTTTTACAAGTATCAAATATTCGATAAATGTTACATATTGAACCGTTCAAATTATTCAAATAAAACTCATAATCAACTCTACAAATTTAACAATACTCTCTAATCTACACAATAGGCTGAAGAGAAGCGTTCCTTGTTATTATTAGTTACACTCTCATCTCATGAAATGGTGAATGGAAAATTCTAGGCTAGTGGAAAAATAACTTAAATTATTGAGGTAGAAACCAAAGTGAATTTTACAACGTGGTCCAATCTAATGTAGACTAATGTTAGAAAGAAAAAATCTCATGTAGACGAGAGAGGAGCTATCTTCCAAAAATTAACTACATCGTGAATCATGTCCATCTCCATTATCAATCACAAACTGTTCATTTCTCATTCTATAATTCTCTCTCTCTCTACCACACACTCAATCATCTACCCTCTTTTCTTGCTTGTTCATCTTTCTCTTCAATGGAATCAAACATTCTCCAACTAGCTTACGATTTAAACCCTTTCATTCGAGTCTACAAAGATGGCAAAGTAGAGAGACTCATGGGCACCGAGGTTGTTCCTCCATCAACCACCGATCCAAAAACCGGCGTCCACTCCAAAGACCTCGTAATCTCGCCGGAGACCGGTGTCGCCGCTAGGCTCTACAAGCCCAAAACCACAACCACCGATCAAAAACTCCCTCTCTTCATCTACTTCCACGGCGGCGCGTTCTTCGTCCAAACTGCCTTCTCTCCCACATACCAGACCTTCCTCAATTCTCTCTCCTCCGAAGCCAATGCAATTGTAGTCTCTGTTGATTACCGGAGAGCTCCTGAGAACCCGCTCCCAATCGGGTACGACGATTCGTGGGAGGCGGTCAAGTGGGTTGCTTCTCACACCTCCGCCGCCGCACACGGTGGCGGTCTGGTGGAGCAGTGGCTGAGAGACTATGTTGACTTTGAGAGAGTGTTCTTTGGTGGAGATAGTGCTGGTGCTAATATAGCACATCACATGGCCATTCGGGTCGGGTTGGAGGGCTTGTTGGGCGGTGTGAAACTTGTGGGGATTGTTTTGATGAACCCGTATTTTTGGGGGAAAGATCCGATTGGTGGGGAAGGGACTAATATGGATATAAAAGCACTGATGGACGAGTTTTGGATCAAGGCATGTCCGGCCAGTAGCGGGTCGGATGACCCCATGATAAACCCGGTGGTGGATCCGAATTTGGCAAGGCTAGGGTGTAGCAAGGTCTTGGTTTGTGTAGCTGAGAAAGATGTGTTGAGAGATAGGGGTTGGCTTTATTGTGAGGCATTGGGTAAGAGTGGGTGGGGAGGAGTGGTGGAGATTATGGAGAGTGAAGGGGAAGATCATGTGTTTCATTTGGACAAGCCCAATAGTGAGAAAGCCATGGATTTGGTGAAAAGGGTGATCTCTTTCATGGGCCTGGAGGCCCATGACAAGGCCCAGTCATAGTGGTGGTGAGATTCAAGATTGTCTCATTGGATTCATCTAAAATATAGCCAATGATCAATATCAATGTATATGTAATATTTTGAAGGAAAATGCTAATTTCAATCAAATGTGTAACATTGTATTGAAATGAGAAAATTGCATTCAAATTCTAATAAATCTGACATTATTTCCACCATAATGTCACCTGATGGGCTATTTTTAGCATATATTTTTTTGATCATCACAATATTTTTACTATAATAATGTTATAATAATTAAATTTGTTTGCTAAATGATATATCATCATCACTTCATTGGTAAAACAAACGCATTTTTACAAAGAGATGTAAAGTGTCGTGTCATTGGTAAGCAAATTATCAATTTCATGATACGATTTATAGTCTTTACAAATTACAATAATGTTTGCACATAGACAAGTATAGAATAAGCACTTTATGGTCTTTCAATATAAAAAATTTAAAAATTATGAGTTACTTTTTCAACAACTATCCCCCAATTCAACATGTATAGAAGCAGTAGTTAACCTAGTTAAGACTTTTATGTTTTGTAAGATTCACATCAATAAATTTTTATTTTTAATTAAAAAATATTTTAAAACTTACACTGACACGTTAGTTATAAAACTGTTTATTTTAGATTTTGTTATTAACTTCATTAAATTAACAAAAAAAGGAGAGATCAAAAATCCAAAGTTCTAGGTCACACCACCAATAGCAGCCCCAAGCAAGTTGTCGGTGGAAAGAAGTGGCCACTCAATCTTCGTGGCTCTGCCTTGCACATATTTTTAGCATTCTTATTGAAAAAAAAAACAATATATCAACACAATTTGAATATATAAAATACATAAAGATGTGATAATGGCCAAGCAATTGAATACAAAATCAAGAAAACCCACCACTATCTCTTAGCTTACTTTGTTTCCTTTCTTTTTCTTCACAATGTCCTCAACCAGAGAGGAAGAAATAGTCCAAGATTTTCCAAACTTCATTCGAGTTTACAGAGATGGCAGAGTAGAAAGATTAACTGGCACCGATACAGTCCCTCCCTCAACCAATCCAGAAACCGGAGTCCAATCCAAAGATGTGGTAATCGATCCAGAGACTGGCTTATCTGCAAGGCTCTACATCCCCAAAACCCCCAACCCACATCACAAACTTCCTCTTCTTGTCTACTTCCACGGTGGTGCCTTCTGCGTCGAAACCGCCTTCTCTCCCAGCTACTATAACTATCTCAATTCACTCACATCCAAAGCCAATGTCGTCGTTGTATCGGTCGATTACAGAAGAGCCCCGGAGCATCCTCTCCCAATCCCATACGATGATTCTTGGGCCGCTGTCAAGTGGGTTGCTTCTCACTCGACTGCTAATGGTGGTGAGTTATGGCTAAAGGACTATGTTGATTTTGATCGTTTCTTCTTCGCAGGAGATAGTGCAGGTGCTAACATAGCACACAATTTAGGCATTCGGGTCGGGTTGGAAAGGCTGGACGGTGTGAAACTAGTTGGGATTGTTTTAATTCATCCATATTTCGGGGGGAAGGACCCGATTGGTGGTGAAGGTAGTAACATGGTTGGGAAAGCGGTTTGTGACAAACTGTGGGTTTTAGCGAGCCCGGAGTCTGACGACGGGTGTGATGACCCGTTTTTCAACCCGGGGAAGAATCCGAAGCTGTCGAGGATGGGTTGTAGGAAGGTGTTGGTATGTGTGGGTGAGAAAGATGTGTTGAGGGATAGGGGTTGGTGTTATAAAGAGGAGTTGGGGAAGAGTGGGTGGGGAGGAGTGGTGGAGGTTATGGAGGCTATGGGGGAGAACCATGTGTTCCATTTGGTTGACCCGACTTGTGACAATGCTGTGGCTATGCTCGATCGAGTGGCTTCTTTTTTGAATGAAGAAGACAATGCCTAGTGATTGTATTGGCCTTTTCCTTCTTTTTTTTCTTTTTTTTTTTTTAAAAATTTTTTATTTTAATAATGTAATTTAGTTGCATCTATCTATTGGTTTCATGCAACATTTGATCAAATTATTTGCGTGACATGGCAATTCAAAGTGAAAATGCAGGGCTGTTGGTCAGGACCATGATCCTCTAAATTGATTTTTTTAAGAACATAAATTTATAGTAAAGTGTGCTATGGTTGAAATGTAATTTACTATATGTGAATATTATATCTCAATCATATAACAAAGACATTATTCTATAGAAGAAAATTTCTTCTAAAAGATCTATGCCATGCTCTAACAAGCATGTGGAGACCGAGTGAAAGACATGCCAACATATGGTTCAACCCTAATTATGACATCTGAAAAGGTTGCTGGCAGCAATGCTTTTTAATTTTCATTACATATTAAATGATTATAAAATTATTATATGAGCTTATTATTATCTTAATCAAAGCTATTGGTTGGTTGTGGAAGGTTTTGAGTTCAAATCTCATAGAGAATATTGATATTTTCTGTAACTCTAATAACATCTAACTCCTACTCATATATACTGCGTGACCAAAAAAAAAAAAAATGTTACTATTTCAAATTAAAAAAGAAGTTATTACACATTTATTAAGGTGTTTTTTCTCAACAATTAATTCACATAATTGTAATGGAGAGAATTTCAATTCATACTAAAAACATTATTGAACTAATCATATATCATTTGAATTTTGAGGGTAGAAGATTTTTTTATTTTTTATTTATATAAATAGGATAATGAACTCACAAACAATTTTTGTAAGATTTTGATTGCAGTAATACTTGTAGAAAAATACTAGGCAAAATTACATCAATAAAATTATAGGGAGTTTGTGTTTCTACCACATTTTATTTATCATCACATAGGTTAATACTACATTACCTGAATTGGTCCACTATTTACACCTATTCCAAATGCAATATAGACGCGTGAGAACAAAATTTGATAAGAAAATATTATTGAATTACATTTTGACAAATTGAGCTGTCTATTTTTTTTTCTTTTTTTTTTTTTATCAAATGTTTGATTCCTAAAATGTCTTTGGTAAGCCCGTAACATCAAGATTGAAAAAATAAATAGATATTACTTGATCTATGAGGCCAATGGTGATCAAGAGATGCCATTATCATACAAATATTAACCAAAATTTACACTAGATTTACTAATTCAACCTCCTAAATTCGAAAATTGAGATCCTAAAGTATTATTTTTTAATTTACTTTCAGTGACATGAATTATATTACATGCACTACAACAAATCGTATCTTTGGCGACCATTTTTGGTGACTAAACAAATTTTAGTCACCGAAAGTATATTTTTTGGCGACTAAAATTTAAATTTGTCGGAGTTGGTTCAAGATATTGCTACTAAAATATTTTAGTTAGTAAATATTACTTATTGGCAACTAAATTTAAATTTAGTCAGTAAAAATTCCACTTTCAGTGACTGAAAATTTGATTGGTTGCTGTTAGTCAAAATTTTAGGTCCAAAAAAAAAAATTAATCTGCAATATTGGTTTTTCCTGACTAAAATTAAAATTAGTCGCCAAATAGTACTTTTGGCGACTAATATTTTCGTCGCTGTTCCGTAATCTTTTGGCTACAAAAAAATTTAATCTGCAGATCTATTCCTTTGCCGACTAATACAGAAATTAGTCGCTAAATGTTCAATTTTCAACCATTCCGCGCGCCCCCCTCTCTCTGTTATACAACATCACACTTTGTAACATACACACACACACACCATCCTTTACCAAACCTCACAAAAACCATCCCCTTTACCGTAGCCCACCGTACGGTTGACATTACGACGGCCACCGCCCCCTGCACAAATCACCACCGTCACAACTCATCACTGTCATAGTCGCACATCATATGTACCTCTACCTCTCTCTCTCTCTCTCTCTCTCTCTCTCTCTCTGTGTCTCTCGCACTCTCGCTTTCGCTCACGGTCTGTCCATTCCTCTCTCTCTCTGTCACTTGACCTCTCTCACATAGTCTCTCTCTCTCTCTCTCTCTTCTTTACTCTGCTTCCCCTCTTTTGACATTGTTGGTTTAGGGTTTATTCAAATTTGAATGTATGTGCCTTTAATTTATTAAAAATTTGAAAGATGATGTTTAATATATGTGTGTGTGTGTATAATGGTTTGTACACGTATTGCAGGCGTCTCTCTCTCGCTCGAGCTCTCTCACGCACAGTCTCTCTCTGTCTCTGTCTCTCTCTCTCTCTCTCTGTCTCTCTCTCTCTCCCTCTTGCTCTGTTTCCCCCTTTTCTCACATTGTTGCTTTAGGGTTTATTCAAAATGTATAGGGATGGCAATTTGGACCCGGCCCAATGGGGACCCGATCCCCTGACCCCGAATTGAGCGGTTTTTTCCCGAAAAATACCCCCGACAGGCCGGGGATGGTATTTAAAAATAAATCTCCGATGATGTTCGGGCTGGGAACGGGGATACATTTTCCAACCCCGGCCCCGACCACGACCCCGCCCCGTTCGGCCCCCCGATTCTGTTCATATATGTATAAATATACGTGTGTTATGTGTTATATATATATATATGTGTGTGTGTGTGTGTGTGGTGTGTGTGTTTGGTACAACAAACATAACACAAAATATATTATATATATGAGTGTGGTGTGTGAGTTGGCACGCATCATCTAGCCCCTCTCTCTTTCTTTTCTCTCTCTCTCTCTCTCTCTCTCTCTCTCTCTCTCTCTCTCTCTAACACACAATGCAACTTCTCTAGTTCCCTCACCGCCGGCTCTTTCTCTGGTTCTCACCGGCAGCTTTTCACCGCCGAATCATCTTCCTCTCATGGTATCTCCGTCTCTCTCTCTCTCTCTCTCTCTCTCTTGTGTTTTTGCTTTTGTTCTTCAGATCTGGAAAATGGTGGAGATGAAGATGAAGATGTTGATGAAGATCTGTTGGTGATAAAAATGATGAAAATATTTTTTGATCTATTAGATCTGTTAGGGCTTAGATGTTTGATTTGTTAGATGTTTTTTGATTTTAGATCTGTTGATGTTGTTGATGAATTCGTTTTCTGGACCTGTTTTTTTTTTTTTTGGTCAGGGATTTTCGGGGTCGGGGAAACCCGATCTACGTTAGGGGGCGGGGGTGAGGGCGGTAGTGGGTTCCCCGTCGGGGATCTGGGCCAGGGATGGGGGATTTTCCACTATCAGGGATCGGGGACGGGGAGGGTGATTCTCGGCCCCGTCCCGCCCCGTTGCCATTCCTAAAAATGTAGTGTTTGGGGCTGTAATTTATGATAAATTTCAAACATGATGTGTAATTTATGATAAAATTTAGTGTTTAGGGCTGTAATTTACCAAGAAAATTAAGTGAAAATATGGAAAGAAACTAAAAATCCAGCATTATATGCCGATTATCTAGTTACTTCCTACAAATATGGGTGAATTTCGTTTTAGATTCCGTTTGGCTACCAAGAAAACTGAGGGAAAAAAGGGAAAAACACTGAACAAATCCAGCATTACATGCTACTTTCTAGTAATTTCCTACAAATATGGGTGATTTTTTTTTTTTTATCCTTATATTTTCTAGAACCAGCGAGACAAAATGATTATGAAGAATTTGTCCTTTCTTTTGCTCAATTTTCTCAGCAACCAAACTGATTATATATAATGCTCTGTCCACATTGCATTATTTGGAATATGCTTTCAAAACTTGCTTATGCTATTTGTTGTGAAAGAAAAAAGAAAAGACAAGAGCAAAACTAGAGTGTAACTGTGGAGTGTGCTAAACCTGATTTTGAACAGAGTTTGTGGTGAACTTGAGGAGTTCATTCGATAAGAACCTGAGAGAGCTAGTTTACATTTTTCTGATTTATTCTGTTGCTTGCTCCTGCTATCCTTTACTGTTATGCTCATTGTTAATCATTCTCTTTATGTGTGTGTGTGTGTGTGTGGTCGTGTTATTTAAACATTTTTCCCTGTAAGCTTCTCTGCAAATTTTATGATTAACAAACTTGTGGATGCCTCAAATTTTAGCAGGCTTTTTCTTTACATGAACCATTTTATTTTATTTTTCCAGTCGACAAAATGGTGAATATCAAGATGTCCTAGATTTTAGCCCTCCAATCAAGTGATTGATGACGAATTTCATTCAATTTCTTGCCACCATTGAATGATCCTAAAGTGTGCCCCAGAAGGGTGTCTACATTATAGACTTTGAGCGGCATGAGAACATGATTTATTAGGCGTATTTGTCGTCGTCGACCAAATTGTGGTCAAGAATATTATACGTTATTGCACAGCGAATTTTATATTCTTATTTATATAAACTGAGAAACATGCTTCATGTAGCACATCTATTCTTCTTTCCTTCCCACAGACGGTGCCAAATTGTGTGAGTTGATTTCTGATCACACTGCCAAATTAGTACTCAATTGGAGAACACTGGCAAAATAGATTGCGCCCGAACGACCTGTAACAGAAAGAAGAGATTCTGGTGGTGGTTCGTCCACCCGGGGGCACTCCGACGATCAAGTCAGTTATCTCTCAAAGATAGCAGAAGTGCTTAACTCACTATTCAGAATACAAAAAGCGTACCTTAAACCCATGGGGGTGCCTCTCTTTTATAGCCAACACAAACCTAATCCTATTAGAAGCCTAGCTCCAATGGATTCTGTCTCAATGTTAATCTTGGAGTCCCAGTTAGATTGGGATAAACTCTCTAAGAGTCTTATCTTTATCCAAACTGAACTCCCTTACAATTCCAAGACTCTTGTCCCTTATCCGCTTATCCCGGATTCTGGTATTCTCGTAGATAACCTCGGCCTAGCCAAGATTTCCTCGGCATCATATCCAGGACACGTGGTACCTCGACTGATACTCCGGTGCTACCTCGGCCACGTGTTGCGATTCAAAAATTATGTCCCCACATATACTTTCTTTGATTTCCAAAAAGACATTTCTCAATTGATCCACCTTAAATGCATGTCAGAACATATTCCCTATGGCTGACTGGATTGATATTTTGTAATCAATTCTATTGTTTTGTTTTTTATTTTATTTTTTTGTAGATAGCTTTGTTGCGTGGACTTGTGGATAATCCATATTGGTGTATGGAGAAGAATTTACACTTTTATATAGAACTAATATAATACTTTTGTCATTCTCAGCTTTTGTGTAGTTCACTATTACTGATACAGAAAACTTTTGGCAATCAACAGATAACGGCTATTGTGGTACATAGATCACCTTCTGTCGTGGTACATATATGACTATTTGTCGGTGTACATATATGACCTTTTGTTATGGTCTATAGAAAATTTTTTGTCGTGGTACATATATCACCTTTTGTTGTGGTACAGATTACGATGGTAATTTGTACCATGCCAAATGGTAATTTCACTCGGTAGTAAATGTATTTTTTTGTATACGGAGGACTTTGATTTTTTTATGACCTATTTTGTATGGAATTATTATTTTAGTTTGGACAATAGTTGGTTTGTATATGGACTTTGACATTTAAAGTTATTTATTTTTTATATATGGATGCAGATTGTGGAATGATTGATAGTATATATCATTTTGTTTATATATGTATTACAGGTTACATAGAATATAGACAGGTTGTGGAGAAATTATAATTTTGCAATGAAACATAATATCATGTTTTTAGCAACTAAATAATTAGTAGCTAAAAAGAAATTGGGAAAATACTTTGGGCAGCTAAAAGTTTTGTAGCAAAAAAAAAAAAAAAAGAAAATAGACATTTCGCGACTAAAAGTTTTGTAGCCAAAAGAAAATCAAACATTTGGCGACTAAAATATTTGGTAGCTAAAGAATAAAAACACTTTTGCCGACTAAAAATTTAGTAGCTCAAAATGTGAGACTTGCCAAAACAAGACCTCTTTGCCGACTAAACTTTTAGTAGCAAAAAATATGGGACTTTAGGCGACTAAATATTTAGTAGCCAAAAGAAGAACTCTTTGCCAACTAAAATTTTAGTAGCCAAACATGTGGTGTAATGACCCAAAAAGTCATCCTTATTTAATTAGGGGTTAATGTGTTTTAATTCAACTTTATCCATTGGAATTGAAGAACTATCCGTTGAGTTATGCCTTTGAAACTGGAGTTGGTGACCTATACCAACCAATCTGAAAATGTTCCCTCCGCTCGAGCGGAGTAGTTAGCGCTCGAGCGTACTTTTGGGGTTTCCAGCAATTTTGCAGACGGCCTGAGATTCTGGGAGTTGTGATTCTCCGCTCGAGCGGGGGAGTTTACGCTCGAGCGGACGCCTTTGTTGGTCTTCGCGCTCGAGCGCAAGGTTGGGCGCTCGAGCGGGTCTCCAAGTTGAGTTGTATTTCTGAGGCACGTGGGTTCGTTTTGGGCATTTTATTAGTGTATTGGAACTTTCTTATTTTATTTTGGAGTATTGGTTGAGGTGGTAATATGATGGTAATGTAAGATTGGACCAAAAGCTTTAATTAGAATAATTTGTCTGCGACCAGCCGTCACTCTTTTATCCTTTTCTTTGTCCACACTTTGAATTTGGATGTGAGGTTAGAACCATTGGAAAGCTTATTTCCGGGGCTTCAATTTGGACACAAGAACGACCTAAAACGGAGTCCGGATGGAAGAGTTATACCTGTTCAAAGTTTCGAAATCTGTGCTGAGGGCAGGTCCGCTCGAGCGGAAATCAGTCCGCTCGAGCGGGAATTACGGGACAGCAGCTTTAAGAACGGGATTTTTGGATCATTTCATATATTTTCTTCTTTCCTCTTCCTTCCTCTTTGCCTAAGTCCGAAAACCTAGCCCCAAATCCTTGATTTCCTCTACTTTGATCAACAATCCACCATGGTTCTTGCATCAAGGATGGAGAACAAGAAAGGATCAACATTCTTAACCGATTGGAACTTGGATTTGCGAAGGATTCTCATTAAAGCTCCGTCCCTTTGCTTGTTTCTTGAGGTAGGGTCCTAGTTCTCCTTCATGCTTCCATTGATAGACAGATTTGTGATACTTTTGAGTATATAAATGTAAAACCCATATTTGTTTTGAACATCTAGTGTAGTGTTGATTATGAGAATTGGGGGTTTAGAGTTGGAGATGTTGGAAGTTAAATTGGTGGGTTAAAATGATGGATTGTGAATCCTAGATGTATAATCATTGGGAAAATTGGAATAAAAAGTAATGGGTTAATAAGTTAGAATTTTTCTTGAAATTTCAATATTTTCTTGAAACCCTAGGTTGATTAATGATGATAACCAATGAATTGGCCCAAATTGAAAGTAGAATAATGAAATTGAGGTATTGAATTATATATGTTCAAGTTTAATTAGAATTTGGAAATGTTTGAGAATTATGTTTAAAAATTTGCGAATGAACTTTGTTATGAACATTGGAATTCATGCTTTTATGTGAAGGAAAATTGGGGAAATAATCTATTAATGGTATGAATGATATGAAGTTGGCTTTGGAATGTTGAAATGGGATTCAAGGATTTATTTTGAATTATGTTAAATTATGAATGGTGTTGATGAACTAAATGTTGACTTTTGTTGAAGTTATGTTGTGTTGAAAATGTTGAATTGAATGGTGATGTACTATGATAAATTATGTTTGACTTACGTGAATTGTGTAGGGTCAGCTACAGGGGCGGACCAAGCACCTGGACACAGTGAGTAGTAGTACTGTGGTAGTCCGTTTAATTACTGTTAATGATTATTATGGTTAACATTCTGTTCCTTACAAGTAAGTATGTTCATTCTGTATACTGTTGACAAGAATACTAACATTCTGTTATTTGCAAGATAGCTATAGTGGTTCATGATGAACAAGTGGAATGTATGAGCATTATGGAAGTATGGTATCCACGTATCTCTGGACTCATACAATTTGTATACTGTGTTTACCTTTCAGTAATAACTATCAGAACGTTCAGTTAAACTTAAGTTAACTATGTTAACTCCTATGAATGATGCAACGATTACCATTGGCACTCTCTTAATTGCAAGCTAACTATGTTAATGTATGTGAACGCTCAGACCATTGTGTCTACTTTTATATGCTATCGATTATTAGCTTAAGTGAACTACATCAAAGGATTTATGTTTATTCTTGAAAGATCGGCTTCTATGTAAATATGAGGGTATACTATTTGTTATTAATGAACCACAGGCCATTCAATTACAAGTTATCAAGTAAGTATGGTCACCTTCGAAAAATCAGAACAAGTGAAAAGAGCTATGTATACCCATATGAACTTGAAGTTATTTTGTTGTGTTACATAAGAATTCTGATTTTGTTATGATTCAAGCTTCATGACTATGTATGACTTTGTTTCCGTTTATATATGATATGATATGTATGGTTTGGTCTGTAAATCTATGAAAGTCATGAGGCCTATGGCCATTATGTGAAAGATACAAGATGTCGAAATATATAATTTGTGAAGTAAGAACCTCCACCTTGTGAATTTATGAACTTATGGGAACATCAATAGTGTATACTATGTGAGGAATATTGTGAAATTATGGAAACATCAAAAGAGTTTGAGAAGTTATGTGTGCCATGTGAGAAACAATGTAAAATTATGAAGGCTTTAAAAGAAATCGTGAAGTTACGAACCTTTGTGGCCCTTGCCCGGGGGTAATAATACCGTGGTTTGTGGCCCTCGCCCGGGGGTAATAATACCGTGGTTTGTGGCACTTGCCCGGGGGTAATAATACCGTGGTTTGTGGCCCTTGCCCGGGGGTAATAATACCGTGGTTCAAGAATATATGATTTTGTGAAATATTGTGAACTTGTGACCTATGAAGCTATGAGGCCGAGGGCCAGCTTGTGAAATTATGAATACTTGTGAAACTATGAACTTATGAGGCCAAGGGCCGACTTGTGAATCTATGAACTTATGAGGCCAAGGGCCGACTTGTGAATCTATGAACTTATGAGGCCGAGGGTCGACTTGTGAATTTGTGAACTTATGAGGCCGAGGGCCGACTTGTGAATTTGTGAACTTATGAGGCCGAGGGCCAACTTGTGAAAATATGAAACCATAAGGCTAAGGGCCAACGTGTGAAACTATGAATTTAAAGGGCCAAGGCCCAAGTTGTGAAGTTATGAATCTCAGTTATGAATCTATAAGGCCAAAGGTTAATTGTGAATATGTGAACCCACAAGGCCAAGGGCCAATCTGTGAATTTGTGAACCAACAAGACCGTTGTGAAATTAGTACAAAATCAGACTAACTATGAGAACCCTGCAATTTCACACTCATTAATATATATCATGTTTTAAGTTAAGCATCGTTTTATTATGTACTACTATTCACTAAGCCTGGCTTACTTTGTGTTATGTCTGTTCTGTAGGTGGTCACCTTGGAGGTCAGTCTTAACCCTTGGTGTTCGCCTTTCATTTATCAACCTCAGTGTGTCCAGGCGCCCAGACCAAGCCCATGCATTTCTGTAAAGTTTTATTAAATTTTGATTAATTGTCTATCCAAGTGACTATGTATGTATATGACCCTTTTCTGTAATAATGTTTAGTTATACGCTCAGTAAAGGGGCTGAGTACGTGTATGTGATCCTAGCATGCTAGTAATAGCTCAATGGATGTTATTCTACGTATTTTACATTATTAAATGCTTCCGTTTAAGCCCCGTATGATATGTATAACAGGTTTAGTGTCAGTTTTCGAATGGGTCATGCCCAAACTTTTAGGGGCGGGTTTGGGGCGTGACAAGTGGTATCAGAGCACGAGTTGCTACCTCACACACGAATCCATTGAGCTTTAGGATGTCTGGAAAAGACTTAGGCATCATGCATGACATCCTTAATGCATATGAAAGAACTTGGTGGCAACGTTAAATGTTCTACCTGCTAACTCTGATGACTACCATCTATATCTGTTTTATGTCCTTTTATTGCCTCTGTTTATCTTATATAGGCCGGTGAAAATGCAAGACATGTAATGTGAATATTGCACTGCGGAAGTGTGGTAAGGATTTGAACCGATCGGTAAGAATTAAATGAAATTTATATTATGGGTTCATGGTTATCTGTAGAAATAATGATAATATGGTTAGGCTTTTAGCATTTGTTTAATTTCAATACTAAGGGAATTATATATAAATTATTTTAATTACCGCCCACTTCTGATAGGAAACTATTGATGATGCCTAATGAGTATGGTTTATGCGTAATTGGGATGTGATTGTGGGAGTCTGTACTCTGTACTGAACTCCGTATTCTGACCTTAGATTCGTGATTTTAAGAATTTATTGTGTTTGAATATTTTAATAAAATGTGTTTTGTGCAAGGATTGAAATTGTGTTAAGTATGACCGATTCTAAGAAAGAGTCAGGCATGTAGTAACCCCCTAAAGTTGTGAAAGGGATCAAGTAATTGTGACTTTGCTTCTTGCTAATGATTTAAATAAATAAGTTATACTGACGAGTTGGTTAATGATCTTGAACGAGTATGTAAGTAATATGATTTTGTGAACTAAGGGAATTACCGAAGACTTCTGAAAGGGAATTATTGATGAGATCTAAGGATTAGTGTTTGTGTGTAACCGGAATTTGATTATAGGAATCTGTAACTATAATTCTGTTTGTACTCTACTCTCTGTAATCTGTAATCTGTGATTAACCTGAAATCTGAAATTTGTACTCTGTTTTGTTTACGTTTCATCTGTAATCTGTAATCGGGATTTCTTATAAGAAATGGCCGAAGAACATGAAGAACCCCACCTATTTTATATGTCTGCTTGTATGACACCCGTAAAAGGGGAGTTAAGGACTACCGTGAAACCAAATTAAATGAGTGGGATCTGATAATTTGCCGTAAGAACGAAAACCCTACCTATGTGTATTACGAATTGAGAAATCATCTCTGGAATATATTCCTGATTAATTGAACGTGATTTCGAATTTGATTCTGGTTTTATTTTTGGATGGCTCCCTACACTTGAAAGATAGTTACCTCATATGTTTTTATGGCTCATATCCAAACTTAGGATGTTCTGATTAAGTGTCTCATGGCACTTTCAGGAAATTGCAAAAGTGTATGATGCATTATAGGATATGAATCTAACCACATAATTGATTTTTGTGACGATGATAGATAGTTTGGGTTACTAGCTTATCCCTAAGTGACTTACAATATGGGATTTATCAAGTAATGGGAACATAGGGTGATTGAAATTAATGCATACTGTGGAATGTATGAAGTCTGTGCCCAGGGAAAACGAAATCTACTATACTTCTGTCTTTAAGAATTGTATGTTCTGTATTTGAGCATTAACGGTGTGGAACTTATTGATAGGGAAATATTGTAATGATAGACCCTACCTACTGAGGATTTTATATCTTAAATATTCTGCAATGGACTCGTGTAATCTTATCTTCCTTATCGCAATAAGTATGGGATTACCCTGTGAATTGTTCGAACCAAAGTATGTGTCTATAAAAGAATTGAACAATAATGTGAGACAACTCTACTCTGAACATGTAAATCCGTGATATACGATTGAAGTTGGTATTTGGAGTTTGTTAAAGATTTGATTTGAACTGATAAGTCTAATGCCGATGATGAGCAAAGAGTTCCGAAGGCGTTAATTTAGCACTTACTTGTTATTATGGGCCTAAATGTTGTAATAGGCATATACTTTTGAGGAATTGCGATAATGGGGGTTACTTGTGGACTTAAAAAGTTTGAAATACGTTGATAGTTTGTGAAATGATTGAGAAATGTTTTACGTCCAAGACGGAACTAAACTTATAACAAGGTGAATCAAGTTTGGAGGACCAAACTTCTTAAGGTGGGGAGAATGTAATGACCCAAAAAGTCATCCTTATTTAATTAGGGGTTAATGTGTTTTAATTCAACTTTATCCATTGGAATTGAAGAACTATCCGTTGAGTTATGCCTTTGAAACTGGAGTTGGTGACCTATACCAACCAATCTGAAAATGTTCCCTCCGCTCGAGCGGAGTAGTTAGCGCTCGAGCGTACTTTTGGGGTTTCCAGCAATTTTGCAGACGGCCTGAGATTCTGGGAGTTGTGATTCTCCGCTCGAGCGGGAGAGTTTACGCTCGAGCGGACGCCTTTGTTGGTCTTCGCGCTCGAGCGCAAGGTTGGGCGCTCGAGCGGGTCTCCAAGTTGAGTTGTATTTCTGAGGCATGTGGGTTCGTTTTGGGCATTTTATTAGTGTATTGGAACTTTCTTATTTTATTTTGGAGTATTGGTTGAGGTGGTAATATGATGGTAATGTAAGATTGGACCAAAAGCTTTAATTAGAATAATTTGTCTGCGACCAACCGTCACTCTTTTATCCTTTTCTTTGTCCACACTTTGAATTTGGATGTGAGGTTAGAACCATTGGAAAGCTTATTTCCGGGGCTTCAATTTGGACACAAGAACGACCTAAAACGGAGTCCGGATGGAAGAGTTATACCTGTTCAAAGTTTCGAAATCTGTGCTGAGGGCAGGTCCGCTCGAGCGGAAATCAGTCCGCTCGAGCGGGAATTACGGGACAGCAGCTTTAAGAACGGGATTTTTGGATCATTTCATATATTTTCTTCTTTCCTCTTCCTTCCTCTTTGCCTAAGTCCGAAAACCTAGCCCCAAATCCTTGATTTCCTCTACTTTGATCAACAATCCACCATGGTTCTTGCATCAAGGATGGAGAACAAGAAAGGATCAACATTCTTAACCGATTGGAACTTGGATTTGCGAAGGATTCTCATTAAAGCTCCGTCCCTTTGCTTGTTTCTTGAGGTAGGGTCCTAGTTCTCCTTCATGCTTCCATTGATAGA